>JAQFZX010001613.1:0-27121 GCA_034682405.1 Hydroisotoma schaefferi | reverse complement strand
GAAATTGCGCTTCTCTAAAATAGCAAGAAACAATCCTTCGCTCCTCCGCTTCGCTACGTCGCTTCGACTCGTTCCTTGAAAAGCGCTGCGCTCTCTAAAAACAATAGCAAGAAACAATCCTTCGCTCCGTCGCTTCGCTACGTCGCTTCGGCCCGTGAGTTGGAGGAACAAGTTTTATCACTAACGCATTATTGGCAAACGTACTCTTTTGGGTTAAAAGGTAAGTGCACTAGCAAAATTCTTGGTAGTGTGGGTGAGTTTATTTTTTTTATTATGGTAATTTCAGTGGTAGTAGTAGTTTGCTCATCTTCTTCCGTGATGATGATCTCTCTCTCTCTATTGTGTGTGTAAATATTGCATAAAATATGGGTATAGAGAGAGAGTAATAGGAGCAGTGGTGGTGGTGGTGGGTGGTGGTGGTGGTGGTGGCTATACACAGCAGAAGAGTAGAGAGATTCCCTACCAAATCTCTCTCTCATCTCATCTCACCTGACAGTAGTTGTGTAAAAAGAGATGATGAATGAAGAGAAAACATATCAGGAGGAGGACGTTTTTTTTATAATATTCTTTAAATTATAATAATAATAATAATAATTGCTCACACTATATTTTAATTATTAAAAGTATTATAAATAAATATCGGCAGTGGTGGTGGTGGTGATAAATATGCTGGTCCTGCGAGGTCCTCGTCGTCGAGGTTTAGTAAAGTATCTTTTGCTACTACCCGTGGTGGTTTGGTTACTGACCGTTTTATTATTACATCGAAATAATAATAATAATAGTGATGTTGTTCTAGTCATTCCTCCATCCGCCAGTCCCTTAATGCAACAGGGGGGGCAGAAACAGGATGAACAGTTGCTGGACGATAGTGGTGGTGGGGGTGGTTTAATAAATATGAATGTGTTGTTGCCACCGGAGGATAAGCCAGGTGAAATGGGAAAACCCTTCAAACCAGCCAATTTAACTGAGGAACAAAAAAAAGAGCAGAGTTTGGGATGGAAAAATAACGCTTTTAATCAATTTGTTAGTGACAGGATCTCGGTCAGGAGGAGTCTACCCGATCCAAGAGATCAATGGTAAACGGGGGCAGGGGGGGGTTTTTTTTTAAAATGTTTTTTATTTACACTACGATACCCGGGGGGGGGTAGCAACCTGAGGGGAAGGGGTAGTTATAAAAATGTCAATATTTATCTGTATGTCAGAAGAAGAGGCGCAACCGGTGGGGGCACGAGAGGGCCCTGTTGTACATGATTTAAATTTAAAAAATATAAATTCTTTGTAGAATTCTTTTTCTGCCCCCATCGCGGGTATCGTCGTGTGGCTATTAATTTTACCCACCACTACTGGTCAATTTATCTATATCTATTTGAGTCTAAAAAAAGGAATGTTTATTTTTCATGGTGGTGGTGGTGGTGGTGGTTGGTTGGGGGTGGCATAGGTGCAAAGATCAAGAGATTGACGTTTCGTTGTTGAAGGCGACGTCGGTGATAATTTGTTTCCACAACGAAGCGTGGTCCGTGCTGCTCCGTTCCGTTCATTCCGTCCTCGACAGAAGCCCACCCGACCTCATCACCGAAATCATACTCGTTGACGACTTTTCTGATATGGGTACGGCCCACTTGGGTTTTTATTTAAAATAAATAATAAGTGGTGGGGGTGGCTGGTGCTGCCGGTGGTGCTGCTTCTGCTACCGGTGCTGCTACCCGTGGGGGTGCTACTACCCGTGGTGGTGGTGGTAATTGTTAAATGTGTTGTGTGTGTTTTGTAAAGATCACTTGAAGGCAGATCTGGTGCATTACATGCGGCGGTATGGAAAAGTGAAGATAGTTCGGGCGGATAAAAGGGAGGGATTGATAAGGGCGAGGTTATTGGGTGCCAAGGACGCCAAGGGACCCATACTGACATTCCTAGATTCCCATATCGAAGCCACCACCGGTTGGTTGGAACCGCTTTTGGAGAGAATAAGTCTGGATTTCCACCGTGTGGTTTGTCCCGTCATTGACGTCGTCGACGATGACACCCTCGAGTACCACTACTCGGATTCTAAAGGAACTTCCGTCGGTAGGGGGGGGGGGTTTAATTATTTTATTATTTCAAAAAAATACCAGTGGTGGCAGTGGTGGTGGTGGGGGTGTGTGATTATTTCTATATATTTCTTTTAGGTGGATTCGATTGGAATTTGCAGTTTACGTGGCACGCGATCCCCGAAGCAGATCGTAAAAACAGGAAAAACTCTGCCGAACCCGTGGCAAGTCCTACTATGGCGGGGGGTATGGGTTTATTTAATTATAATTATAAATATAAAAAAAACCCCCACGGGTATCTAAAAGTAGAGGTTGTTTTTTTTAAAGGACTTTTCAGTATTGACAAGGAGTTTTTTGAGACCCTGGGGGGTTACGACGATGGTTTTGACATTTGGGGAGGTGAAAACTTGGAACTTAGCTTTAAGGTTAAAAAAGAAATACAAAATTTTCTTGATAAAAAAGAGGGGCAGTGGGGGTAATAAAAAAATGAATAAAAAATGTGTAGACGTGGATGTGTGGAGGTCGGTTGGAGATAATTCCGTGTTCCCACGTGGGTCATATTTTCCGCAAAAGGTCGCCTTACAAATGGAGAAGCGGAGTGAATGTTTTGAGAAGAAACTCGGTCCGTCTTGCAGAAGTTTGGATGGACGAATTCAAGGAATATTACTACCAGCGCATCGGCCACGACCTCGTAAAACCACCACCACCACCACTATACTTTCTTTATTTTATTTATTTATTTATTTGTCTGTGGTGGTGGGGGTAAATAAATGTAGTGTGTGGGTATCTTATATAATAGGGTGACATGGGTGACGTCAGCAGTAGGAAAAAGTTAAGAAAGAACTTGGGTTGCAAGAATTTCAAATGGTATTTGGACACCGTCTACCCAGAACTATTCATACCCGGCGAGGCCATCGCCCACGGAGAGGTAAAAAAACATTTATTTATTATTATTGCGTGTGTGTGTGTGTGTGACGTCACTAGTCAGTGGGGGTTGTGTTTTATAATAGATAAGGAACTTGGGTGGTGGGGGAACAATGTGCTTGGACTCTCCGGCCACTAAGAAACAAATGAACAAGCCGGTGGGGGTCTACCCGTGTCATAAACAAGGAGGGAATCAGGTACACCACCACCACCACCACCACCACTGCTACTCTTTAACTATTATAAATTAAAATATAATAACGGTGTGGGTGTTTCTCTTTTAAAAAGTATTGGAGCTTTAGTAAAGTGGGTGAGATTCGAAGAGACGAGATGTGCGTTGATTTCGCTGGCCAAGATGTCATGATTTATCCGTGTCACGGGTCACTCGGGAATCAACAGTGGATCTTTGAACCCGAGGTGGTTTTTTTATTTTATATATATTTTATTTTATTTCTATATAAAACAGAGAGAGAGAGAAGTAATACCCGTGGGGGTTTTTTATTTTTTATAAAAATAGAATGGAGGATTAGTGAAGCACGGACCGAGTAGAAAATGTCTAACTTTGGTCAAAAGTGACAAACTCCAAATGACTTCCTGTTCTTCAGAAAATAACAACCAAAAATGGGCATTTGAAAATTATGACAAAAATAAAACCAACAAAACTGCCAACTAAAAAAAAAACCCAACCCATCCCTCTCGTTTTTTATTTTTTATTTTATTTATTATTTGCATATTTTATAAATAAAAGAAGACCCCATCGGGTATTAAGCAGTTCCCCCTTTGATGACGACGACGACGAGATGCTCCGTTGAAGAAGAAGCTTCATTATTATTGAGTAAAAGTGGATAGGTTTTGCTGACGAGTTCCCAAGAGAAGGGACACGGAGGAAACGCGTATAATACTCCAGACTCACTGCTACTGTTCAGCCCCAGAGAAATTACCCCAGCTGCCTCCTTTTGCTTCAAGTAAGAAACTAGGTTGCGTAACGGACGGTCCCCTCCCCCTGACGACCCTCCTCCTCCTCCTCCTGTGGTGGTGGAGGTGGTGGTGGTGGCTGCTTGATCAGGAAGAGATACAAATACTCCATGCGACGCTGACGAACCTATTCGCGTTTTCACGTCCTCCAATTTACTCTACAAACAAACACACTTACATATTATCAGTTTTACAAAAGTATGAGTGGTGGTGGGGGTGCTACCCGTGGGGGTATTACCTGATCCAATCTCAATCTCTGAGTGATCCTGAGCATTGTTTTCCCCTCCTCGTCTTTTAAAAGGGGAAGGATTCCTTCCAAATCCCCTTCCATTAAATGCAGTTTGGTTGGGAAGGAAGAGTTCTTCAAGACAAGGGCTCCTTGCCAAGCCACTGGCGTCTTTTTGGAAATGTCACTCATCGTTCTTACCTGGCCATCTCCACCCCCACCGCCACTACCACCACCACCGTCCTCCTCTTCAGAAGATGGAGATACGTCCCCTATCGACATCTCTTCATCTTAAAATTACACACACGTATTTAAAAAAAAGTACTTTCTTTATTCTTAATATAATAACTTACCCTTCTTATTAGAGAATCCATTATCTCCACCACCACCACTGCTACTATTATTATTTTGATTCTCTCCTCCTCCTTCGGCAGTGGCACCCGCATCAGCAAAGTCAGTTCTGAGTCTTTTATCTCCCCCTAAGGGGTATCCCCTCATGTCTTTGACCGCAGCCTGAGCAGCATCGATCGTTTCATAAGTTATATATGCAAATTCCTCTCCTTTTATCCAGTCTATCTTTTTTATAGACCCAAACCGGTCAAATTCACGCTCTAATTGCGCAAGCGTTGTCCATTGACCCAAACCACCTATCCATATTTTGGGTGTGGCGTTCACCTTCCCGTAACCAATCTTACACTGGAATTTACCAATGTACTGACCCGATAACTCACACTTTGCCCTATATTCACACACATTAAAAAACATATTTTAAAAAATCCACCACCCCCACGGGTCTCTTTAATGAAATAAATTATTACCTTGATGCCATGTCAAGGTTGACATATCTGACGAATGCATAAGCATTTCCCGTACCCGGTGGGGGTCGTTTGATGTCAATATCTTCCACGACGCCGTACCGTCCAAAAATCCTCCTCAGTTCCTCGTCAGTTATATTAACTTCAAGGTTTCCAGCAAACAGGGTTCTGGTAGCCAATGGATCCTCCTCCGGTGCAACATGATGAAGGTAATTTGGAAACTTATCCTTTTTATTCTCATATCTTTGTTGGGGTGGACCACCACCACCACCAGGTGGACCCTGCTGTGGGGGTGGTCCGTCCATTGGATGACCCTGTTGTTGTTGTTGGTGGTGGTGGGGACCTCCTCCTCGAGGTGGGGGTGGACCTGATGGGAGTGGCTGCTGCTGTTGGTGGTGGTGATGCGGGGGACCTCCTGGGGGATATCTGCAATAATTTACACATTTAAAAAGATAAAAAAAAAAAGATAACGTCGAATTATAAGAAGAACTAACCTGTTGTTAAAATGGTTATTATTATTGTGATGCATTCCTCCTCTGGGTGGATAGTTATCATGATAATTATCTCCACCACCACCACCACCACCACCTCGTCTGTTATTATGGTAGTCCTGCCTGTTGTAGTGCATGGGGGGACCGGGTGGACCGGATGAAGAAGACGGTGGGGGTGGCATAGGTCGATCATACCTGCTGCTACTATTATCATACCGACCAAGTCCTCCTCCTCCTCCTCCTCCATGATGATGGTGGTGGTGGTGGTGGTCATCTCCTCCTCCTCCTCTAGGGCCTCTTCCATCTGGATAAACTGGTGACCTAAAAACACACACAATCCCACCATATTTTTATTAACAATTAAAAAAAGAAAAACCTCTTCCCCGTATTCTTTTTGATAAAATAATGTAAAAAAAAATTAAGAATAATCGGGTTCTCCCCTTTTTTTTTTTTTTTATCAACAACGACCAAGTAAAAGTACTTACTTTTTTTCTCTTTTATGAATAAAAATCTTAAGCACTTAAACTATGAACTGCTGAAACTGACGATTTCTCCTAAATGAAATACAAATATACACTTTTTTTTATATGTTAAAAAAACACTTTCACTCTATGGAAATTTATACACGAGAAAACAACAACACTATTTTTATCATGAGAGAGAGAGAGAGAGGAGAAACTAGAAGAGAGAGAGAGAGAGGAGGAAACCAGATCGACATTTTTTCGAGTGTGTGTGTGTGTAGTTGTTAGTAATTATTATTTATAGTCGCTCGAGGTTGATCCGCAAAAAAAAACACAAAAATTATTCTCTCTCTTTCTGCGGAGGGGGGAGGGAGGGTGCAGAAATATACAAGTTATTAAGAAGAAGAAGAAGAAGAAGAAGCTTTTTGTGACACTTCACTTTTTTTTTTCTACACACACAATCACTAACATCTTTTGATCATCAAATATGTTGTTCACTATAAAAAAAAATAAACTTTTCTTCACCATTTTCAACAAAAAAAATCGCAGACACATTTTTTAAAGAGAGAAAACTTTCACCACCACCACCACCACATGATTATCTCTTCTGCCTCCTACTCTACGACATATAATATTACACGCACTCTCTATAGCACTATACACCCTCCTTCTCCTCCTCTCAACTTTTATACTTAAGCAGCTAAGAAAACATTTTTTTTTTATATATAAGAAAAAGCGTAAATCACCACCGAACAATTTATCCTGTTTTTCATCACCAACACCATCACACAACTGGAACTCTGAGCATCAAAATAATAAATCCTACCATCATCAATCAACCTACTTTTTTCGTAGCGGAGACCAATTTTTCGCGTACATAGCGGAGACCAATTTTTTTCTAAAATACATGCATTTATGCGCCGCGTTTTACTACAAGATAAACTACACGGGTCTTTTGTCAACAAGAGTAACAGTGTCACTTATTTTTATAGAGAGAGAGACACACACAATAAATGCACATGACTGACACTTTTTGGCACAATTATAAACTATATAAACTGATTTGTCGCCACCACCATCACCGCCGCCGCCGCTGCCGCTGCCGCCGCCGCTGCCGCAGGAAGAAGAAGAAGAAGAAAACTAACACCTCTCTCTCTCTCAGGAATATAAAGGAACAAATTACACTCTTTCCTCTCTCTTTCTTTCTTTCTCTTTCGAAGATCACAGAAGAGGATAAAATAATTTTTTTTTTTTTTTAAACCAAACCAAACTGATGCTGAGATAAACCCACCTCCTATATCCACTGTTTTTCTCAAAAGGTAGCTCCTTGATGAATGGTGGTGGTAGTGGTGGTCCGCCGGGTGGTTCTCCCCCACGGCTACTACCACCAGTGTTAGGTTGACTCTCGTAGGCAGCCTCTACCACCACGGGCTTATCATAGATAATGATTCTACTCTTGGAGTGCTTGGCCTCCCGGGCGTCTTCTGCGGATCGGAAGTACACAAATGCCAATCTCTCGTCCGGCTCGTGAACAACTTTCACTGAAATGTCACCGAAACGCTTGAATTCTCTGTACAGCGTCTCCCGGATCACTTCGTCCGATGCCTTATTGTGCAGATTCGAAATACACAACACTTTATACGCGTAATTACGCGATGGTGGCGGGGCTGGCGGACCTCCTCCTAGTGGGGGACCTCCTCCTCCTCCTCCTAGTAGCGGACTACAATAACCACACCCACCACACATTATTACCACCACCAAAAACCACACAAAACAAAAATTATTTATTTAATTCACGCACCCATCACTCCTCCTGTTGGTAGCCCCAGAGTAGTGGTCATCATTGTACCTCCGTTCCCTAGAAGAATGGGGACTTCTCCTACCACCACCACCGCCACTCCCACTTCTCCGATGGTGATGGTGGTGGTGTCTGCTGGTGGTGGGAGCGGATGACCGGGTATCCGACGGGGAGTTATCGTCACTCGAATCCGGGTCGTTGTTATTGTTGTTGTAGCGGTGGCCAGTAGATCGGGATCTTTTACTCATTTGAGGCGGAGGGGGTGATGCACTGTCCGGAAGCCTATCCCGTTTCATTGACGACGACGACTTGTACATTTTTTATACACTTTTTTTTTATAACACTTGACACTTTTTTTTTAACTTACTTTTATAAAAATTATTATTCTCGTTTCTTTTGGGGATTTTGGTATGTTTTGTGACGAGTGTTGTTCAGTCAGTTGGGGGTTTTTTAGGAAAATGGCTACTCCAAAAATCCACACTTTTGCGCAGGCCAGAAGAAACCACCACCACAACAAAACCACACTTTGTCTCCTCTCTCTTTAGCTTCTTCTTCTTCTATATATGAATCTCACAATCTCTTCTTCTTCTTCTTCTAGCTCATCAACTTTTACACACACACGACACACCCTTATTCCTCAAAAAAAACTATATTCCGGGTGGGGGTGTGGTCCTTCTCGCACAGGTTCTCTCTCTCTCTCTCTCTCTCTCTTCCTAGTTGGACTCTCTTCCCAATTTTATTCAATGGAGAAGGGGGTGTGGGTGGGTGTGGTACTCGCAAGCTCTTCCCAATTTGATTCAATGGAGAAGGGGTGTGGGTCCTCGTAAGCTCTCTCTCTCTCTCTCTCTCTCTCTCTTCCCAATTTTATTCAATGGAGAAGGGGGTGTGGGTCCTTCATTATATTCTCTCTCTCTCTCTGTGGTGGTGGTGGTGGTGGTTTATTTAATTGGTTGTGTGATTGTTTTATATTTTGTAAAAAGCACCACTGCTGGTTTATTTTTAAAAAAATGGAAAGGGATGTTTGGTTTTGTAATTTATTTTTGTGATTTGGCTGTGTGTTTCCATGGAAACTTATTGAGCTGGATAGTTTTGACCTTCAGAGAGAGAGAGGCCATGACATATGATTGAGAGCTGATGAGAAATTGGGTGGTGGTGGTGGTGGCTTTTTTTTCGGATGTATATATATGGAGGAGTACTCTTTTTATTATTATATTCATTAAAATTAGACCCTCGATAACCCCAAAGATAAGCCTTGGATAAGCTCTAAACAGGATGGTATAGTTTTGCATCGAATCCACGGCGAATAGTTGACTTTTATCCGTCACAATATATATAGAAGAAGATACAGACGTTGTTAATAATCCCACCCCCCCCCCCCCCGTTTAAAAAAAAATAATGATGATCGCGTGAATGTGGAGAGGACTAAAAAAAGAGCATAGAACGGGAAAGCAGCAGTGGCATTCTTTTGTGATATGATATCGTTTAATGGAAGTAGTATCTTCAGTCCAACTAGCACACCGCGCGGTGCCCGCGATACCTAAAAACAATCCCCCCTTGGCTGTGGCAGCTGCACCCCCCCCCCCCCGTATAGGTTTAACTTTAAAGCATGAACAGCCCATGCACCACCCCCCGTCGTATGTTTTTTTTTAAATAAATGAACGACAGAAACGAGCCATATATAAAAAATATATGCACACACGGCTTTTATATGAATCTATATGATGCCTGCTGCGGTGTCTTCCTCTTTTTTTTTAGTGTGTGTATATTTGCAGAAAGAACATAAGTTTCTCTGTCCTCCTCCTCCAGCAGCGTTTGGATAACATGGGGGTACAATTTTTGGGTATGATGATGACGTACAACAGTGCCCGGGTATTACGCTGGTAGTGGTGGATTGAAGAAATATATATATATATATATAAGAAGAACTCGGTAGTATTAGCAGTTGCTTCTCTAGTAGTGGTGGTGGTGGTGGTGGTGGTGCCTCTACTACTACCCGGGTATTTCCCGTTAAGTTCGTGTCTGTCCGTAAAAGTGCAGGGAGTGCCAGAGCCCTGCTAGAGTAAAATAATAATAATAATAAAATCCCCCTTCTTTTAACGAGAGAGACAAATGCTTTAATAAAAAAAGTAAAAAAAAAGTCATGTCTTCAACCCAGCAGCAACAACAGTATCAAAATTACGACAATTCGTACGATAATGGAGGTGGTTATTATAACAGTCAATCGGTGGTGAAACCGCGGCCGAGGTCAGCCGCTGCCACCACCAACGCTCCCACTACCACCACCACCAATCAACAATATCAACAATATGGTGTAAATGATCCAAGGTACAATATTAGCAACATCTCTGCACCCAATTCAAGAAGAGCTAGCCCCGTCGTCTATTCCACCGTCGGTGGTGGTGGTGGGGGTGGTGGGGGAAGGGTCAGGCCTTATTCTGAAACTAGGTTTCTCCAGCAACAACAGCAGTATAGGTTAGAGAGAGCATATCCATGAACTCATGTCAGTTTTTAGAATAAAATGCGTGTTGTAAATCTCTCTCTCTTTATAGACAAGACGACTACTACAGTAATCCAATAAATCAAGGAGGAGGGGGGACATCGAGCATGGACGAGTATGGGAATCCTCTTCTTGTGGACGATTACGCTCCTCGAAGTAGCCACGCCCACTCAACGACAACCGCAGCAGCAGCACATCACAATAGTAGTAGCAGGTCAAGGTCAGCGTCTAGAAGATATGACCAACATCAGGAAACTACTGCTCCTAGCAGCCAACAATTTATGCCCATTAGGGATAGGAGTTTGGACAGGCAACAGCAACATCAACTTCACCAACAGCAACAACAAACTGCCAATTCAAGAGGTACACACAGGCACAGGCAGGCAGGGGTGGCCAAAAAAAATGGGTAAAGCCACCCCTGCATGCTAAAACTATTTATTTATTTTATTAAAAAATGTCTCTGTTTTATGTAAAAATAGACGTAATAATAAACTCTGTAAAAAATGAAGGTCACCTTGACCAGTACTACACGACAGCAGCAGAAGAAGACTATTACAATCAGCAGCAGTCCTCCTCCTTATCTCAGCCAGTATCGATATTAAACCGCACCCGTCACTCCTCCCAGCCCCAACAACAGACATCTTCTTCTTCTTCTCTCCGAAATGACCACCAACACCACCACCACCACCAGGGAAATAATTACCTTGATGAATTACAAATCTCAAACTCTGAATTCCAACGGGAGCTCGGGACGCTCAAGAAGGAACTCGAGTTGACAAATCAAAAGTTGGGCAGTTCCATGCATTCCATCAAGACTTTTTGGAGTCCTGAACTTAAAAAGGAACGGGCACTTCGCAAGGAAGAATCCGCGAGATATTCACTCATCACCGATCAGCTCAAAATACTCAACGCAGAAAATCAGGTGGGTGGGATTCTTTTTTTTATTTATTTTATTTATTATTATTACTTACTACTACTACTACTACTACCGTAAAATTCATATAGATATGCGACTATTTTATGCCTCGTTAATTAAGGTAGTCTCTTCATGCAGAGTCGTTTTAATAATAACGTGTGTGTGTATTTATATAGAAACAATCGCTGTTGGTGCGTCAGTTGGAGGAAGAGTTGAGGTTGCGTTCTTTACGTGGAGGAGCATCGTTGGAACTTCAGCGTCAGTTGGAAAGTTTGATATCAGAAAATGAGCATTTGGTTCGTGAGATTCGGATTCTGCGTGAAACGATAAAAGAGTACGAACTTCGTCTTGAATCTCACAAGCAAACGCTTCAAGCCAGAGACGAAAGTATTAAAAAATTATTGGAAATGCTGCAAGCTAAAGGAGTTGGGAAGGAAGAGGAGCGCATCATGATTCAACAAATGCAAGTTCATGCACAGAAACAGGTCGGATGCACGCACACGCACGCGCACTTTAAAAAAAAGACATGCACGTAACCATTTTTATTAGAATATAATTAATAAAACCTTGGCAGATTGACGACTTCCGTTTGGAGGTACAGAAACGTGACCAAGAGATTTTATCAATTTCTGCCAAGATGAAAACATTGGAGGAGCAGCAGCAGGATTATCAGCGTCATATTGCAGTATTAAAAGAATCACTATGCGCCAAAGAAGAACACTACAACATGCTTCAAGCTGACGTGAGTGTGAGTAGAATGAGAAAGAGAGAAAGAGAGAGAGATATATTAAAAAATCACCACCACCACCACTGCTCTTCTTTTTTATTATATAACTACTTCATTTAGCAAAACTAACTAAATGTAATTGTGGCAGGTGGAAGAGCTGCGTTCAAGAATAGAAGAAAAGAATCGTGTAATCGAAAAGAAAACGAATGTGGCTTTGCAAGCGAGTCAAGAGAGGAACCGAATGGCTGCAGAATTTAATGAAATCCGAGATCAAATGGAAATTAAAGACAGGAAAATTAACGTCCTCCAACGGAAAATTGAAAATCTGGAAGATCTACTCAAAGAAAAAGATAACCAAATCGATATGGCCAGAGCCAGGTAGGAAAAAATGTTGTCTTTTTTAATATAAGTTTTTTTTGGTGGTGTGGAAGAAGGAGCTGATGTCTTTTTAATAAATCTATGTTAATTAATAATATATATATGTTTGTGTAGGTTATCGCAGTACCAGTTGGGTCACCCATCATCATCAGGAGGAGTAGGAGTAGGAGTGTTGACGACAACGCAGCACGACCCACTGCTTCCGTTGAGTAACCTAGAAGAAGCAATAATGGACAAGGAGAAGCAAATAAATCAATTGCGAGATCAGAGGGACCGTGCGGAAAGTGAGAAACACGAAGAGCGTGAACTGCATGAAAGGGAAGTTGCAGAATATAAAATGAAAATCCATTCACTTGAAAACGAACTGGAAAAGATTAACGTTCGGGTCGAGAGGGCTTTGGCTGAAAAAGTATATATATTTTTTTTGTACTAAATTGTGTGTGTGGTGTGGAGATGGAAAAAAGTGCATGTGAAATATTTAAAGGAACGAATGGAGTCACGTTTGGACGCCTCGCAGTCCGAGTTGGGTAAATGTAAAGCAGAGTTGGAGAAGACGCAGTCTGAGGTAGGAAAGACAAGTTCTGAATGGGAATCTCATCGTCAAAGGGTAACAAAGGCCGAGTTGGAACTGGACCGATTGAAGGTAGCTAATAATTGTAAGCTTATGTATTGTGTGTATCCACCACCACCACCACCACCACTAAATGAGTGGATGTAAAAAAAAGTATAAAAAAAATGGTGCTTTTGTAGACCGAAAACGAAAGGTTACGTGGGGATTTGGAACGGAGTCAGACAACTTTCGGTCGTAACACATTGAATACCTCGGCCGAGTTGGACCGTCTTCAAGAAAAGTACGACAAAGTGATATCCGAACTCCGCCGATCTCAAGCAGAACTTCGAATGAATCAGTCGGACTACGAGAGAGCGCACAATGATTTGAAAACGCTTCAGGAGAAAGTAGAAAAGTCGCAAGGGGAGATTTACAGGTTAAAGGCAAAGTTAGAATCCGGTCAGAGTGAAAATGATAACTTGAAGGATGAGTTGGAGCGGACGCAGATGAATGTTAGTCGGTTGCATGCAGAAAAAGACAAGATTAGCTTGGATTTTGATAAACTTAAGGAGGATCTAGAAAGGAGCCAGACCAGCCTCGGAAAATATCAACTTCAAGTCGAAAAACATCAACAGGGATTCGATAAGGCACAGGGAGAACTTGACCGCGTTCAGGAAAAACTTGACAAACTTATTCAAGAGAACAGGAGGGTGGGGGGTTTTTTTTTTTAACATCTTTTATTAGTTTTTGTACCCGTGTGGTGGCTCTGAGACACGCATTTTCCTATGCATTTTCAGTATAAGTATTTGTTAATATTTTCTGTCCTACTTGCAGTTACAAAACGAGCGTGACAAGTTGATGTACGATCAAGAGAACGTGTCATCTCAGTTAGACAAGACAACATCGACGCAGTTGCGGTTACAAAAAGAGAAGGATGTAGTTCAGTTGGAGTTGGACCGTACGTTGGACAAGCAAGAAAAGACGCACATGTTGTTGAATCGAATACAAAAAGAGAAGGAGCAGTTGCTTCAGGAGAATGAGCGTTTGCAGGAAAAGTTGGACGTGTTATCGTCTCAGCATTCAAAATCGGTTCGTGACCGAGAGTCCTACCAAACGGAGTTGGATTTGATGAAGGATCGTTTGGAGAAGACGCATTTAACGTGTAATAAGATGAGTTCTGACCGTGAGAGTCTCCAAAGTGAGGTGGAATTGGTTAGAGACAAATATGAAAAGATGCAATTAAATTACAACAAACTTAACGAGGAACGAGACGGGTTGAAACTCGACCAGGATAGATTCTCTGACAAATACGAGCGGAGTCAGTCCGAAATATTCAGAATCAACAGCAAACTAGAGTCAACTCTGCTTGAACTTGAAAAGGGAAAGGAAACGATCGCTAAACTATCCATTGAAAATAATAAACTACAGGAAATTTACGATCGGAACTGCATGCAGCTCAACCGGCTCAAGGACAGCGAGGAAAAGGTTAAAGAAGAAGCAGATCGGTGGAAAATTGATGCGGATTTAAATAGAGAGAAACTGGATAAAATCATGTTGGAGTTGAAAAGGGAACGGGATTCCAAGGCAGAGGAAATCGGGAAAGTTCAGGTCGAATTAGATAGACTTCATACCGTTTATGGAAGGGAAAAAGCCTCTCAAGAAAAACATACAGGTTTTTGTTATCATTCTCTCTCTCATGTATATATATCTTTTATATCAAGTATTATTCATACTTTCTCTTTTTCCTCTTTTTTTTCCGGGGTGGGGGGGGGGGTTATTTATTTATTAAAACTTTATCCGGGGTGGTGGTGGTGGGGGGGGGGTTAAAAAAGAGTTTATGATTATAAAAGTGATTATATTTCAGATGAGCTGACGCGTTTGAGATTGGATCTTGATTCGACTTCTCAGCAAAATACGCGATTGCAGTCGGAGTTGTCCCGTATGAAATCCAAATACGAAGAGATGGACCGTGAAAGGATTCTTATTGATAAAGAACTGACCCGCTTGAAATCCTCCTCCTCCTCCTCCTCCGCAGCAATTACAGACTCGACAACAACAAGTAAAACCAAGGTGGATTCGGCAGGAGGAATAACTAGTAGCAGTAGTAGCAGCGATACTATATTGCAAGTAGAAAAGTACAAGAAGGAGATAGAATATTTATCATTGGAATTGGAAAAGACTAGAGTAGAGTTTGAGAATATGCGAGTAAAGAATGACCGACTGGGGAAGGAGGCGATTGAACTGGGTCAAATAAGGTATAAATTGGAGAATGATTTAAAACTGGCCACCACCACCACTACTACTACTACTACTACGGCAGCAAGAAAAGAGGAAGAAGAAACGAATGACGAAAACTCAGCGGCAGCGGCAGCAGCAGCAACGCATCAATTATTAAGATTAGAACTAGAAGAAAAGACAAAGAAGATAGAATTATTGGAGAGAACGTTTGAAGAGAAGTTGCGCTGTAAAAGTTTGGAGATCGAGAAATTGTGTGAGAGTTTGAAAGGACTTGACGAGGTGGAGAAGTTGAAATTGGAGATATTGAAATACAAGAAAGAGATTGAGGATCGTGAGAAGGAGCTTCGTAAAATAAAGGAGCAGTTTGACAAGAAATTAAACGAAGTAAAGAAAGAGAATGAGAAATTGACCAAGAAGTTGGTAGATTCTTCTGGTGAAACGGAGTTGTTAAAGAAATTGCAGTTGGAAAATGGGAAACTGCGTTGTAATTCTGAAGAAAAGATGAATGAGTTGGCGAGATTGAAGACGTTGTTTGAGGAAAAGAACCATGAAATGGTTGTAAAGGGGAAAGAGCAGCAGAAACTGCAAGAGAGATTGGACAGGTATAAAAACCAGCAGGACAAGTATGAAAAACAAATGTCAAAAATGGAGCACGAGATGATGCAGTTGACGAGCGAGAGGGACGAACTTGTTACCCAGTTAGAAAAGTCACAGGAACTTCTACTCCAATTCCAGAAGGAGCTAAACTCACGAGTACAAAGCACAGACGAAACTTTTAATGAAAAAAGGGTCATCAAGGAAAAACTTAGAGGAGAGTACGAAGCGGAAATCGGAAAACTAAAGAAAATACTCCAAGATGAACGGAAGCAGCATGAGGAAGTTTTAGAGAAGCAGGTCAAGGAGGGGATCAGTAAGGATAAGAAGGATAGGAAGGTTAACGAGGAAGAAGTAGAGAGGATGCGGGGACAGGTCGACAGTCTCGTAGCAGAATTAGAAGCGGCAAAGGTTGGGTTTTTTTTAAGCATTTATACAGCTTTTTTTATATCACTTTTACTAAAGGGAAAACGGAGGTATGGCTAACTGAGGCCGGGTATAAAAGGAGAACTGCCAAAAATGGGAAAGGGTGGAGAGGTAGTAGTTTTGTGAAGGAAGGCGACTAGGAAACTGGAGAAAGGTAAAACCAGGGTGGAAGAGGAAAAACTGTAGAGCTAGGGGGAAAAGCGGAGCTGTGTGGAGTTTGCAGTCGTGAAGGAGGAGCTGGGTGGGAGGAGCTGCTACACAGAGGGTGTAGTGGTAAATGAGTAGGACTGGGGAAGAAGGGTTGACTGGGGGCCAGATGTAGGGGGCAACTAGGGAGGGGAAAGGAAGACCTAGGTGCAGGCTGTATAGTTGTGAAGGAGGAGAGGAGAATAGGGAAGCTATAGGGGGGAAGGGGGAGGAGGCTGTATAGTTGTGAAGGAGGAGAGGAGAACAGGGAAGCTATAGGGGGGAAGGGGGAGGAGGAAAGGAGACTGTGAAACTGGAGAAAGGAAAGCCTCCTCCAAGCAGCTACGTTGGTCAATTGGTCAAAGTAAACGGGGTAAAAAAGGAATGGGTAACAGGAACAGGGGGGGGGGGGTATATTACAATATTTAGGAAGCTGGCCAGCTTCCCTTGAAGTCTAGTGTAATCTAAAATATAAAACTGTGTATATATTTTACACACAGATGCACATGAACGAGATGCAGTCGAAGCTATCTCAATCCCAGCAACACCACCAACAGCAACAGCAACAAATCCAACAGCAGCAACAACAACTACAACAAATCCAACAGCAACACCAACACCAACTACAACAATTACAGCAACAAAAGCCACCACCACCACCGCCGGACAACAGTGCAAAGTTGTCGAATGAAATAACGGAACTAACGCATAAACTGGACAGTGTGAGTCAAATGTATTTGGAGAAAGAGACGGAGGTGGAGGAAATGCAGAAAGTGGTTCGTGACCGTGAAAAAAAACTAGCAGAAATGCAAGGCTTGTTGAACGAGGCGAGTAAAAAGTTGGCCAAACCCGTCGTCAGTGGTGGTGGTGGTGGTGGCGCTGCAGCAGTGGCAGAGTTGGAAAAAGTAAGGCAAGAGGCCAACCAGGAAACTGAAAGACTTCTCCAACTCATCAAAATGAGCCAAGATGAACAAAATAACAAGGACAGGATGATTCATCAACTTCAAGAGTTCGTTTTTTTTTATTAAACGGCATTTCATAAAATTATCCCCCACCACCACCGCCGTGGCTTTTTATTAAAAATAATTGTTTGTGTAGAGAGATTCCCTTTTTATTTTAACATATAATTGGGTTTTAATTAAAACAAGGGTGGTGGTGGTGGTGGTTTTGGGGATACCAAGTAGTAGAGGGTACTTTTGCAGAGCTAGATAGAGTAAAATTAACCTTATTGTTTTTTGCAGGGCCCTTCGAGCAGAGAGACAAAAAGCGTCACAAGCGGATCAGGTAAAAAATAAAAATAATAAAAATGCACTAAAAAAAACTAAAAACTAATTGTGTGTTTGGCGTGTGCGGTAGGGCCCGGCCGGCTTCCTAAAATCCCTCTTCTAATATCATTTTTTTTAATATATTTTTTTATTAAATAACGTCAATCATGAGATGAGTGCTATTATTATTATTATTATTATTAAAACGTGTGTGCTGCTGACGGTGGTGGTGGTTTTTAAAAAGGTGCATATCCATATTTAACTCTCTCTTCTCTCTGGAGGAGAGTGTACAATAATTGTGTGTGTCGTCGTCGTCGTGGTCGAATTGTGTGTGAATAAATTGTTGCGTTTTAAAATTACTACCCGATGCATTTTTCTTAAGTATAATAAATTGTATCAGTTGTCGGAGTTGGAGGAAGAGTTGATTATTTTAGCTGATCAACCCAAACAACACATTTTAAAACTTGAAAAAGAAGAAGAGAGGAGGGTCGCTGCCACTGCCACTAATTATCAACAGCGAATGACAGAAAGCACCACCACCACCGATTCACCACGACCACGGGATGATAAAAAGCAGCAGCACCACCTTCTCTTTGACATGTAAAGTGATTAAAATAAGAGGAGCATCGTTAAAAAAAAGTAGGTGGGTTTTTTAAAAAAAAACGGTTTCTCTTTTAATAAAAAGGGAGAGAGATTTGCGTGAGAGATTGTCGGAGAAGGACGCAGAGGTGGCGTCGTTAGAGTTGTCGGGTGTTAAAACGGAGACGGAGCAACTGACACTGGAACACCTCCGAATCGACAGGTTCAACCTACTTTCTCTTATTAAGGAACAGGACGGGAAGAAAGTACTCCTCCTGACCACCACCGACACCGACGCTGCTGCTATGCATTCCACCCCCACCAATAAAACTCTCCACCAATAATTTTAGTATTTTTTTTAAATGTATTATTATTATTTTTTTATCCAACCGGTTCTCGTCGTGTCGTGTTCATTTTTGTTTTTTTAAAAAAACGCGGAATTAAAAATGCGTACATGTTTCCTGTTGCGATGGATGGAGAGCTATATAAAGGTAATTTGACGACTACACCACCCGCCGTTGCTGCTCCTCTCCTGCTGCTGCTGGTGGTGGTGGTGGGGGAAATAAAAAGGAGACGGTTTAATTAACGAACTCTCTCTCTCTCGAGTGAGAGGAGAGTGAGAGAGAGAAAAGAGCTTTTTTTTTTATTATACAAATGAATAAATTCAACGGAATATAAAGAGAAAAACGCGCTTTTAAAAGTATTTATTTTTTATAATTGTCTCCTTCCTACCGTGTCGGGTTTTAATAAAAAAAAATAAATATTACACGTAAAATAAAACACACATTTTTATACAAATAAATAACAATTATTAATTATCGCAGACTTCCGTTTCAACTTCCGGGATAAACTTTTGATCTTCTTCTTCTTCTTCAGCGCCACCGCCGGTGGGGTCTTCTTTTTCCATCAACTGACGAGCAAGTTTCACGGCAAAATACTCGTTATAATGGGCCTTCCTCTTTGACTCAAACACCAACTTTTGCGCTATGTTTTTTTTTTAAAACACGCACATTTTATACATAAACCTCTCTTTAAATAATACCTTTCCCTCTCTCTCACCTTTATCTTCTGGACTTTCATCATCGTCGTCATCGTCACCCTCCTGGTGGTGGTGGTGGTGGTGGTGGTGGGTAGAAGAAGTGGCAGCCCCCTCCTCCTCCTCCTCCCCGTCGTCGTTATTTCTAAAACTCTTTGTATTATTTTGTTCTCTAATTCTTCTTGCCAGTTCTTCAGGATCCACACTTTTATTTTTATTATTTTGCTCAACTTCGCAGTCGTCGCAGTCGTCGTAATAATTAAACGGTGTTTTTGGCTCTTCTATCTTCATGTGACCGTAATCCTTGTCCGCCGGGTGCAGCGTCTCCAAAATATTCATCTCGTCAAACTTTGTACATTTCCTAAAATATTCAACCTTTTTTTTAAAAAAAAGCCGCAAAAGGGGGATTATCCTTTATAAAAAACTACGTCAACAAAATAGTGGGTGGGTCATGACCCTATCTTACCCACGTTAAATTTTATCAAAGAAAGTTAAAAAAGTGTTCATAATTAAAGTCCCTCTGCGTCCTTAAATTTATTTATTTTTTAAAAAAATGAAAGAACTCACGACGCCTTGCGCTGTTGTTGTTGATTAATCCTGATGCTGTTGTCGTCGTCGTTGTTGTCGTCGTCATTGTTTTCTTCATTTAAAACGGCGGAAGTAGAAGAGAGGTCTCCGAGACTTGTTATGGAACACCTCGGGGTCGTCGACAGGGGGGCCCCTTTCGAATCAAAACTTGACGACTGTTTTAAAATACCCTTTGGGGGCTTCTTATTCAGGTTTTCTGACATTTCTTTTTTATTACCAAAGAATTTTAACTTGGTTTTTAGTTAGAAATAATTGCAGAGAGAGAGAGAGAGATAAGCTAAAAGAACCTCTTCTAAAACCACTTTTATTAATGAATAGAAAGAACTAGAGAGAGAACCTACCACTTTCAGCTAGAAATAATTCAATTTTTAAGTGAACTCTTCTTCTTGGAGTCTACCGGGGTTCCTCCCTTTTAAAAAAAAAACTCTTCTTCTTCTTCTGGGAGTTTTTTTTGGGGTAAAACGGGAGAATTGATAAGAGGATTTAAAATTTATCTGGTCACTTTCTGGGGATGTCAACTTCCGTGACCTTATGACCTGAGCGTGACCTGGCTTTTATAAGAGGCTTTTATCCAAAGGGAAAAGGACTTGGGTGAATCGGCCATTAAAAGTAAAAAACAAGGATCACTCTACAGCCAATAAATTCATGACCTTAATTTTGGGCCATTCCAAATGAAAAAAAAGAACAAATGTTGGGCGCACAATCGCGACCAAAATTTTACCAATGACAGAGCTTAATATTTCAAATGACAAATGACATTATTTTGAAAATAAAAACCAAAATTCCTACCCCAATCTACAAGGTTTTGAAACTTTTTATATAGACTTTTCGGTTTTATAGCCTTATATAAATCGCGAAGCATACATTATTTTGACAAATATGACTAACTTATAACCTCCCATTGAAATCGGGTCCAAAATATTGTCAGACCAAAAAAAAACCCACTCAACTTCAACGCCCTCTATATCGGCGACGAACAGTAATCCCAGCAGCTCACGAATATATAGTTTATAGCAAAACGTTCCTTGAACAATGAGGGTCTCTAAAAAAACATCCCCCATATGTTGGGATTACCGTTCGCCGATAGCGCTGCGCTGATTTCCGTTTATGCCGTTTTTAAGAATAAATTATCTAATGCATTATTACATATGCCGCATGCAGGCAATTATTCTTCAAGGTTCAAACTATTTCAATACGATTTCGAACCACAACAGGGAATAAGTACATCAAAAGCAACCGCGGCACGATGGTTTCAATCGTAAAATGAGGTTTACATTTGCCTAGGAATCATTATTCTTCAATCTAACAGTAAGATGTATATCTTCAGAGAGTCCACCCCCACCCCTACCACCCCCACCTACCATTCCAGGTTTGATCCATTCTCCAGAGAATATATTGCCGGGTCTATGTCGATGGAGAGCCGCTCTACGAATATCCTCATAAAGTTCCTCATTCAGTTTCTCAAGCGCTTTTTCTTCTCCAAAAAAAGTTGCTCCACGTTCGCTGACATTTTTTTTAAAGGTTGGTAGTCGAGAATTTGACCCTCTCTGGGGTAATTTTTATCCGGAAACATCGGGATTGTCGGCTACTCTCGTTTGTTGGATACGCGATGCTGAAAAAAAAACACACCCACCCACCCACACGCGCGCACGCTGCCAGGGAAATAAAACGCCACTACTATACTGTGTGAGCAATACAAAAAAAACAAATATTTTTATTATGTTGTGTAAGTGGTGGTGGTGGTGGTGGTGGTGGTGGTGTTAGTAGTCACTCCCCCTAGAAACGACTTCCTTGCAAGAAGGTCTAAGCATGATGGTGTGTTCAAACTGTGCAGTGTAGGATCCCTTGATGTCGCAAAGGGGCGGATACGCATCCACAATTCCCTTGTCACAAAGATCCTTCAACCCCAACAGATACTTGGACTGCCCCAACCGGTCCAACCAACGACGACAAAATGCCAACGTCCCAAAATTATTGTTTATCACTTGAAGAAGCTGCTTCGACTTTTGAAGACGCAGCGACGGCGGCTGAGAAGAAGAAGAAAAATAATTTTTCATGTAATGAGATGTCTCCAAGTCGTCGTGCACCAACCCACGCCCTATTTTTTATACATAATTTATATTTGCATAATTTGCTCTTCTTTTTTGTACAGTTTTTTTATAGTAAAAGTTATTCATATTTTTATATAAATAAATAAAAAAACCCCAACCGGTGGATCCAAATGTTTCAATTGCGTAGATTTCATTCTCTTCCATCAACGTCGCTTCACCTCCCTTCACTATCGGCACCGTCTTACCCGCATGGATTCCTTTATCACACAGACACCCTTATTATTTTAACCCCCACCACCCCTTCTTTTATGATAATACCCCTACTGCTCTAAAATAAAATAAATATAAAAAAAACTGACTATATTGGTCGATGGAGTGTCCGTTGAGGTTCCGAATTGCTTTGACTTGATAACTTTTCCCATCTAAATCGACTTCATAACTTTCCATAACTTCCTGGATGGCCGCTCCAATATCGCACAACCGAACATCAATCCCAGCTTCCCTGATCCCCGTCTCCGTCGCCTCTTGCACCGCCTGCAGAAGCTTGTCGTACTTTTCATTAAACGTTAACGTAAACGCACAATCTATTATTCGACCTATACATTTTAAAAAAACCACCACCACCACCACCACTTTATTATTACTCTTCTTAATATTTTAAATAAAAGAGAGAGAATCTATATAGAAATACTCACCATTGACATGGGTTCCAAAATCAATTTTACAAACGTCATCCACCCCGATTTTAAGCTGGTCCCCGTTATTTGGAGTGTAATGGGCTGCCACGTTGTTCAAACTACAACCCGTTGGGAACGCCAAACCGGACTTTAAACCGCTCTCATTTATTAACGCTCTCGATGTCAACTCCAACTCTTCACAAATCTCTATCATCGTCTGTGTGGAGGGGGGGGACAAAAAAACACACCCTCTTTTTTTTATATTTTTTTTTTTTTAATTAAAAAATGGCTAACAATCTAGCTCTCTCTCTCTCTATCTTCTCCAACAATTAATAGGACAAATTCCCCCCGCGAGAGAGAAGACGATAAAACCCGCTGCACCGCGGTACAACCTCTGCATGCTAATTACAATTTAATAAAACCCCACCCACCCCCTCTTCTAGACACTGAGAAGATATACAAAACATGAAAAGATCTATATCTTCAGAGAGTCCACCCCCACCACCCCCACCTACCATTCCAGGTTTGATCCATTCTCGAATATATTGCCGGGTCTGTCGATGGGCCTCAGCCGCTCTACGAATATCCTCATAAAGTTCCTCATTCAGTTTCTCAAGCGCTTTCTTCTCCAAAAGTTGCTCCGTTCGCTGATTTTTCAAAGGTTGGTAGTCGAGAATTTGACCCTCGGGGTAATTTTTATCCGGAAACAACAAATCAATTGGGATTGTCGGCTTTGGACTCGTTTGTTGGAGGATCGGCGGAGCAGGAGTCTCTTCTTCTTCTTTTTTCTTAATTACATCTCTACCCCCTCCACCTCCACCTCCACCTCCACCTCCACCTCCACCTCCACCACCTTTATTCCCAACAACAACCCCCTCCTCTTCCGCTTTCTTTTTATGACGGATCCGCTTCTTTTTCTTTTTAACTTCCACTTCTTCTTCTTCTTCTCCATCCACTCTTCTTTCTATTTCTAAATCATCCAATTTACATTCAACCACCTTCACCACCAATTCAGCCATCCTACTAATCTTCCTTTCTTTTTTATTAAAAAATAATCAACTCTCTCTTCTCCTCCGGATCGGCGGATGTAACTTTTTAGGACAGGATTAGGATATCTTTTTTTACTCTCTTCTTAGGTAGGTTCTTTAGCATGGATCAGGCTCTATTCCTGTAGGTTCTTCTAGTTTCTTCTCTCCTTTTTTTGGATGGAGAGTGCAACCCCGCTTTTTTACCCTTCTTCCCGCCGACCCTTTCTTTATCCTCTCCTCGCTTTTATTCCATTCGGCATTGACAAAGGGTTAATTCTTAGCAGACCAACGTCGACCAACCCTGTCATTTTTGAATATTTTTGACGTTGGTCTGCTAAGAATTAACCCCAAAGTATCACTTCAAGTGATTTTTACTTGGTTTATGTCCGGTGTGGGTGGGGCTTCTCTATTATTTATACAACTCTTTCATTTCTCTCTCTCTCTCTCTCTACACAGTCTTTTTGTTTTAGAGATCTCTACTCTTGTCTGGCTGCTTCCTTTTTTTCTTAAAAAAAAATGACTTTATTATTAAATCAGCGGAATACCCGCAGCACAGCGTTCATGTCACTGCCACGCTGCCACTGCCACTGCCAAACTGCCAAACTGCCAAACTGCCAAACTGCTACTGCCGCTGCCAAACTGCCAAACTGCTTAACTGCCACTGCCAAACTGCCGCTGCCAAACTGCTTAACTGCCACTGCCGCTGCCAAACTGCTACTGCCAAACTGCTTAACTGCCACTGCCAAACTGCCGCTGCCAAACTGCTACTGCCAAACTGCCAAAATGCCACTGGTTGGCTTAAAAAAGTTTTAAGCGATGTGAATGAACCTCTTTAAAAGATCAGTTTTGACTTTTTGTTTTTATTTGTCTTCTTTTTGAATACTTTTTAAACAAACTTAAAAAACCTAGTAATATTTCCTCTAACTCTTGTTGTTGTCCTTGCTAATCCTAGACCACGTTTCGCTGCCAAGAGCTTTCTTGAAATGGTCATCCACTACGTCAAATCCAAACCACCAAATTTTATACACTTTTATCATTTTATAAAATACTGAATAGACATTATGGCGCAACCAACCCTTTTAGTTTTCTAATGTACCCCCCTGAATCCCCTCAATATAAAGAGAAAGACATTTGTTTTTTCTAAGCGGGCCCAACCCAACCCTTCATATCTTTCCTATACATCCCTCGTCGTGGTTGCACCAATAATATAATAAGAGAATAGAAGACCCCTCCTACCAGTGAGTGGTTTGTCCAGCTGTAATTGTAGATGATGGTAATCCTGTCCCAAACTGCGTCTAAAATGTTCATCAATGTCATTGTCCTTGTTGCTGGTGATGACAACAATCCTCCGATTAGCCTCCACCTCCGTCGTCGTCGTCGTCCCCGCCGCCCCCGTCAGCTTCTTTTTATTTCCGTTAGTATTCCTCTTCCGTTTAAGCAGTTTCCGTTTCGGGGGGAACTCTTCTTCGTCCGAAGAGGATGAGGGATTTCGAACACCACCACCACCACGGATTCGTTGCTGCCGGTTTTTAGCAAATAATATTACACTCGGTCGGGCTGGATCTGAAGACGACGAACTACCACCACCACCACCGGCGGATTGCTGATTATTATTATTATTATTATTACTATTCTTATTATTATTTATATTATTATTATGAGATTGCTGCTGCTGCTGGTGTGGTAGTCCTGATAGTAGTGGTGGTTCTGCTGATGGGCTACACACAATTAAATAACCACCACCATTATTATTTTACATATCCAATTAAAAAAAAACACACACAAAAAAAGACGTACACAATATCATTATTAGTTGTAGCGCCGTTGCTGCTCCGTTGTTTCTTTTTACACGTCATGTCCAGTGGTTGGTTATCGTCATCGTCGTCATCGTCACCACCACCACCACCACCACCACCCTGCTTATCTTCGAACTTCCTTTTGCTATTACTATTAATCAGTCTCAAATCCTTGGTGGTGGTAGATGAACTGCTCACCATCCCTGCCGCTCTTGATAATATGTCCAGTGGTGTCTCCATTATTATTATATATTTTTGTACAACTCTCTCTCTCTCTCTCTATAATTAAATTAACCATCATCAAATAAATACAACAGAGAAACCAGAAGAGTGTATTTTTAGTTTAACTTACTTTTCTTCCCACCTTCTTCCTCTTTTTTAATATAATTTAATAATTTCATTCACAAATAAATTAATCAATGATTGATTCTTCTTCTTCATTCTTTTCTATATAAAGTTGCAGTCTTCATTCTTTTGTTCATAAATTCCTCTACCACCACCACCACCACTAGAGGCATCCTCTCTCTCTTCTACACACACACACTTTTGTAGGATCCTTTTACTACAAGCAAGAATCCACCACTACTGCTACTACTACTACTACTCTTGAGCTACTACTTTTGTGGATGTCCCCCTTCTTAACTTCTATAAACGCTACAGTAGAAGTAGTAGTAGTAGTGGTAGTAGTAGTGGAAGAAGTAGTAAGTAGTAGTAGTAGTAGTAGTAGTAGTAGTAGTAGTTCTAAATTGTATTAAGAAGATTGGACTGCCTCACTGTCACTACTACTTACTACTCGAGATTTCTATACTTTTACACTCCACTCCACACAAACCGTTTATATACATCTTTTCAGCTCTACTACATACTCTCTCTCTCTCTCTCTCTCTTATTTATCAAAAGTACCACCACCACCACCACACCACCACCATAGACAAATTGTTGTATCAATTCTACTTTGTCTATGCACCACCACCACCACCACCATTACCATAGACAGTATCACTTCTTGGATGCATCAACCACCACCACTTTCTTTGTATCTTTTAAAGAGGATTATGTAAAGGTTCTTTTTCTATCATGCAAAAGATCTTATAAGCTTTTAGATTTTGTTGAAAAAGAACGGCAACTTTCCCGTCATCATCATCGTGTAAAAAAAACTAGAGAATGCACCGTTTAATTATAAGAATTTTGTAGATTTTTTTAGCAATGGGTATTTTCTAGAGCAAGGATATATTGTGGTGGTGGTGGTGGTTGTTAAATTCCGATGAATATAATTTAAAAAAACATACATAAATGAATGGATTCCTCCTCCTCCTCTTCCGGAAGTATTCGGGGGTATTATTTTATTTTTTACCCCGAAAAAAAGGGGATATGTGTGTGGCTGCTGCTGCCCGGATTTCTAAATATTGATCGGGTGTGGAGTAGAAAAGGAGAAAGCATGAGTAAAGTCAGTATCCCCGGAGAAGCACCACCACCTTATTTTCCTCCTCCACGCCCGTCGTCGTCGTCGTCTTTTTTTGATAGAGAGAGAGAGAGAGAGAGAGAATCATGCTTGAGTAGTTTTTTTGTATTTAAATAAAATCAGAGTCTTCCGGTAGTTTTTAAGAAATGAATTTATTAAAAATATTTCAACGGCTCTTTACTGCAGCCATCATTTTCATTACGACAATAAACTGCGACAACAATCCTTTGGAAAAAGGAATATCCAAACAAATGTATGTTTTGACAACCACCACCACCACTATTGTTGGACTAACTTCTAACAATCAGTTGGAACTTAGTCCAACCACCACCACCATATTGTTGGACTAACTTCTAACAATCAGTTGGAACTTAGTCCAACCACCACCACCATATTGTTGGACTAACTTCTAA
>JAQFZX010001612.1:0-27144 GCA_034682405.1 Hydroisotoma schaefferi | reverse complement strand
TTGTAACTTTAGTTACTAAGAACTTTTTGGGAAGAATTTTTTTCCCCTTTTCCGAAGAATTTTGGGCACCCCTGTATGTAGGAATAAATGGGTAAGCAGAATAAAAATAAGAATGTGAGATTGGAATAAAAACTAACCAGGAAAAAATAGGTTTTGATACAGATAGTTAATTTGTCATGGAATTTTTATCATAAAAACAGTAAAAGCACGCACGGGCGACGGGACGGAATCTTAAATATTTATTACCAACATTTTTCCACAGGTTTGGCCACTTTTAAGGAGTTTTGGGATAACAAATTAGGGAAATAATTCGGGGTTAAAAAGTGTGAAATGTATGTTATTTCTAATATACCGTATTTCCCATTTTAATTCCTCCCCCGGAATCATTCCCCCACCCGTTTAATTCCCCCCTACCTTTCCATGTTATAAATTCTATCTTGTCCATGTTAATAGCTAGCTTTTAACTTTCCGTTCGAAGTAATAAAGCTCCGGGGGAATTAAAACAGGAAATACGGTAACGGGGCTTGCCATATTTTGCATAGGAAACACCGGTACTTTGCTACCTTTATTTTGTTTGTTTTGTAATTCTAGAAATGAAGGATCTAAGGAGGGTCGATTCCGCAAGCTACTGTGTCTTTATTCCAATAAGTTGGAGTATAAAAATGGAAATAATTAAGGGTATTGGATTGGTTTGTTGTGGTTTGGGATTGGAGGTTTAAAAAAGATATTGTATTATTATTATTGTAGAGGTGTGGATAGAACAATGGAGGAGGTTGTAGGGACTGGAAGAAAGGTATTGTTTCTACTATTGTCTGTCTGCGTGTGTTGTGTGTGTGTGGTGGTAGTTATTGTATGATTGTTGAGGATGCTTATCTTGGTGATTGTTATGATAAGATGAGGAGTGTATGGATGGGGTTAGATGGATGGTTGTGGTGAGGAGGGATGATTGGATTATTTTTGCAATCTCATCATATCACACACCCGACATCCATCCATCCAAGTAGTAGTAGTAGTAGTATAATACCCATAAAACTCATTATCTTTCTCATTAGAGATCAAGGCACGGAATTCATCAAGGAGAGAGACACAGGTGAGTCTTAAAACCCAACCACCAACAATAATTAATACACACCATTATTTATTACCATCACCCACCAGCACAACTCTACTCCTGCATATACTACTCATCCTGTGAGTATAGAGTACTACTACTACTACTACTATCTCTACTACTACTGCTACTACTACTACAACTATAACTACTACTACTACTACTACAACTACTACTACTACTACTACTACTACTACTACTACAACTATTACTACTACTGCTACTACTACTACTACTACTACTACTACTACTACTACTACTATCTCTACTACTATTACTACTACTACTACTATTACTACTACTACAACTACTATACCATCACTGTCATAATTATAATTAGCATATTATGAACATTTAAAAATTATTTAAAATGTGGATGTGAAGTGGTTTTCATTGTAGGCATAAATTTGTTAAAAGCCGCTTTCTCTTTATTAAACTGGCAAACATTATATACTGGATGATTTTGAGTCCCGTTTTATTGTAATTTTTAAATTAACACCCTCTTAGTTGAGGATTGAGCCTACGAACTGAGCTTGAAGACACTTCAACAAAACCTTTTTGGCAAAGAAATTTCGGCAAATGCCAAATATACTTTGGCGGAAAAAAAACAATATGAGGAGATCATTTGGCCAAGACTGTTTGTCAGAGATCTTTTGACAAACACGAAACAGAAAACAGTGTTCTAAACGTTTATTTCAAACTTTAAAATGATCAGCTTCCCCACTCGACAGAGAAAAAAAATTAGGAAGATAGACGAACAGTTCCTAACTTAGGAAAGTTCCAACCTAATTTTTCCCAACTATTGTTGTTTAAATGGCTTTGATTACATTTTTAATCTCAGACCTGAACCTTCATCAATTTTACCACACAACCTCATTTTGTACAGAAGATTTATGAAAAAGATTTACTTTTGCCAAAATGACTGGCAGATATCCGGTTTAAAAAATATATGCCAAATAAGTGTCCTTGCCAAAGTGGATAAGTCTTTTGCCTAAATATCCTTGCCATTTCGTCTATGAATCCTTATAATTCCACATAAAATATCATTTGACCTTTACTCCATTTCTTACATGACCTGTCTTATCGCTGACCCGAATTTCCCCCACTTTATAAATTACAGAGACAGAAACGTTCATCCAATCCATCTTTTAATTCTTGCTACTGTAAAAGTTTGTGTTAATTGTGACTAAAATCCCCCTTGATTATATTATCTGTAGGACATCGCTTTTAATGTTTTAGTAGTAGAAGTAGAGGAGGCAGAGACAGAGAGGGGATATTATTCTGCTGTGGTCATGGTCATCATTTTGGTTTTTAATCCCAACAAAAGATGCGAATAATAATAGATATCCCTCCTGTGGGGATCCCTTTAATTATCATCATCATCATCATCCCCCTCAACCTAGATATATTCTTAAAAATACCACAAAACAATATCCCAACTCATCATACTTCCATCATCAACTACAAAGAACTACTAAATAATTAATAAAAATGACAATTGTAACAACAACAATTGTGGAAAAGGGTTTAATTTCATGTAATTCTTTTTGTACATCCGACACAAACACTTATTCCTGGCTCGAGGAGGTTGACACCTTTTTAAATACATTTTAAAATAATAAAAATCATTCCCTTGTAATTTTTACTTCTTTAGTTTGGTTATTTATTCACATTTACTGTTGACTGGTTTAATATTTCACAAATGAAACTATGAGGATTTCCCTAACTTTATTTTTACAAGAGAGAAGAAAAACCTAGGTAGAAACTGCTTAATTTTGGTAAGATGTTTACTAGGAGATTGTTACATTGATATATGTCCATTTGATTCACATCCCGTTTCTGTTTCTCTGCCTATTATTGGTAAAAAATGATGTATTTATTGACTATTGGTATTGGATCGTGTACAAGTGGAGTGTATTATTACAATTATTACAGGGTGTATTTATTGTTCCAAAAGTAGGAGAGAATGGTATTGTTTCATGGAGGTATTTCCCATCAATTCTTAAGTCTCCCTTGTCAATAATCCTCCTCCTATCCCCAATGTTAATAAAATAGAATATAGACTATTGTTTTACTTGGAGACTGGAGTAGTACAGTCTGTATAATAAATAAATAAATATAGGAATAAAGATACGGGATTCGGCTTAATTGGCTTCTGATGACTTTACCTTTTTTAACAGAGTAAAGAAGAACTTACTTATCTCTATCCCTTTTAATCCTCCTAATATCTATCTATATATATATATCTATTTTTGTATACTTTATGGACTAAAGTCATCATCGGCCACACCGTCCGTCCGTCCGACCCTAATCAATATTATACGGTTCATACTATAAATCCCAATTCCAAACAGTTTCGGGGAAAAACTAATAGTAATAGTAGATACAAAAATCCCAATGTTAGGAAGTGAGATTATAGGAGGTCTGCTGGGTTTAGATTTTAACTCCTATTTTAATCCGTTTTTATAGCAGATTTGGGTGGCTTTTATCACTATTTTGTAGGAGGGAATGGGAATAAATAAAAAGGCAGAGAAGGAACCTAATTTTGGAATAATTGTGTGTAAAATGTTGGTTAAATGATTAAATGATTATGAATATCTGGATGTGAAATAGAGGGGGTTTGTTGGACTTATCGTGGTGATAATGAAGTCTTTTATCCCTAGAGAAAAACTGGCAAACAATGAATAAAGAATGAGTAAATATTTGTTATGGAAGAATTGGGAACAATATATGGTTTGTTGTTTTGGGTTTATTGAACAAACTCCTCTTCTTCTGGAGTAAATAATGGAAATAAGAAGACCATGTTGTTTTAAAGATCATGAAAAGAGTATTGTTGTTCATTATTAGATAGAATTGGATAAGGTCTTATCCCTCCTTCACCACACATAGAGTGATATTCACGTCCATTTACTATACTTTTATAGAATCAGAGATGAAAAGTTGTGGAGGATTCATTTGGAGTTTTAGAAATAATTGGAACGGACTCGGTTATAATTGGATCCAGAATGAGTCAACAAAATACAGATCAACAAGGTTGGAAGATATACAATAAACTCAGTTATAAGCCGCTCTCATTCATACACTTAACAATACTATCACTCTCTGTATGCCTTTACTTTACCTAATATAGGAGAAACTGTTTAGGTTTTAACTCCCATACAGCTTTACAATTATTACAAATTGAGATCAAACTCTGATAATTCATCGGATTATGCTACTCTAATTTTATTTCTAAAATATAGTAGTAGAGTAGTAGTAGTAGTAGTAATAGTAGTAGTAGTACAGAAGTAGTAGTAGTAGTAGTAATAGTAGTAGGAGTAGGAGTAGTGGTAGTATTAGTAGTAGTAGTAGTAGGAGTAGGAGTAGTGGTAGTAGTAGTAGGAGTAGGAGTAGTGGTAGTATTAGTAGGAGTAGTAGTAGGAGTAGGAGTAGTGGTAGTATTAGTATTAGTAGTAGGAGTAGGAGTAGTAGTAGGAGTAGGAGTAGTGGTAGTATTAGTAGTAGTAGGAGTAGGAGTAGTAGTAGGAGTAGGAGTAGTGGTAGTATTAGTAGGAGTAGGAGTAGGAGTAGTAGGAGTAGTAGTAGTAGGAGTAGTAGTAGTAGTAGTGGTAGTAGTACTAGTAGTAGTAGTAATAAGGAGTTATTTAGTTTTATTTAACCCTTCCATCTTTAATACTCGTAAATCTTTAAAAGGTGTAGTATTGACCGCGGCCTGTAGCCGAGGTGTTAATGTATTTTCTATTGAAAGATCCGACTCGTAGATTGTCTAGATCATCCTTCACCAATCAACAGATCTCACAGAATGTAAGAGATGGATATTTTTTTAATTGCATATTTCGTTTCCTTTTATTTTTTCCCTTTAATGGAAGATGGTAACTGAGAGTGATTACCGTTTTGGTGACAAAAAGATACTAAAAAAGAGAGACTGTAATCAATATCTCGTTAGAGGTTTTAGGTTGACAAATCACAATTTCAAGCTTGTCTTCTTTCTCATTAACACAATAAAAGAGGAATAACTGGGATTTAACTCTGTCATTCTGCCAACTTCTTGATCCATTTCTGCTCATCCAGTTTTATACCCTTTTTTAAAACTCTAATCCACAAAGGTTAATGGTTTATTACTGTCGAAATAGTTACTTCCCTTCACAACTGGAATATTTAACAGAAATATTGGAGGTTATTTCTCTCCATTTGGGATAAAATATATTACAAAATGGTGTAAAAGAATGTATGCAAATTATGCCAGTAACTTTTGTCAACTCAAAAGGGCATGGCCATTTAGGTTTAAAAATGTCCAATAATCCCTTTAAAATGGGAACAAAGAGGTCAGAGGTTATGCTGTCTATTTATTGTTCCTTTTCTTGGTGAAAGTTACCAGTTTATATTTGTTAACATAATGAAATTAAAATACTAGGGAGAATCCTCAATAAATCCACGAGAAATGATTGCATATTGTAAAGAAAGTGCAGTACAGTTACGACTTTCTCCGTACCTAAACTTACACACCAATAATATCTCAACCTTTGACCTTTAGTTTCCTTATCATATATTTGTATCACATCTTCAGGTCAAACCTTTTTAGAAATGTCAAGTAGAAATATACCGACATGTCCCAAAATTCACCCTTCCTGCCCGACCACTTTCATAAAAATGTGTTCAAGTTTAAATTTAAACTTGAGTAATCAATAAAAAAAAATACATCAACATAAATTATAAATAAACTAATCCTCCAGTTTTCAGATTAAAAATACTAAAATGCTGCCAAAGTAATCCTCTTCTTTCCAAATAACTCTTATTCTTTTTTGTTTGCAATAAAAACTACAAATAAATCCCAGATTAGTTCAGTATAAATCCCAAATAATAATAGAAAGAGTACTGTTGGGTTGGGTCTTTTTAGTTTAGTCCGTCCCTCCGGATTTGTATCCTCCTCCCCTTGGACAGCCCCCCCCTTTGCGGTGTATAAAAAGCGGAGTTTAATGTTCTAGCGACATGGATCGGTATGAATAAGAAGGTATTAGTATAAACCTTATGGATGGATGGATGAACTCAATTGGATGCTCATCACTTCTCACCCAAACACCTTCCCATATTCAGCACATTAACGATCTTTATTCATTATTTACTACAGGTACAGGTAGAGATAGAGTTAGAGGTGGAAAGTTATTGGTTAGAACAAGAGTAAAAGGCCAGTAGTCCCACACAACATTAAATCCGCTCAAACACACAACTTATTTCTTCCAAGAATCACGGGATCAAAAAGTTAAGCGATTTGACAAAAAGTATCCTAAAAGTACTAAAAAAACTACACCTTTCTTAATTAGGAAAAATACTTAAGAAATCCTCAAGTTAGGTTTCTAAAACAAAGGTTTCTCAAGTGTAAAGTTCTGAGTTTTTGAGGTAAAAGTATCATTTTGCCTCATCCACTTTCTCCAAGAACAGCTTTAAAAAAAGTCTTATAAATTAGTAATTAATTGTTGATACAATCCAATGGAATAAACGACAAGCTGACCTCCATTAATAATTATTTATTTATCCAAAATTAACTTAAATGGAAAGTGAAATTAATATAAATTAAAGTAATTAAAATATTTCTCAATTTGCCTCACAATTTAATGGGCACAACCCAAAGGGAAATAATAACCTATCCACCCTTCTTCTTCTAGTCAATTGTTTTAAAGAACTTTATTACAATTAAATTAATTAATTAATTAAGTTTATAGGTATTAATTAATTAATAAGAAATGGAACTAAGAGTTCTCCTTCCACCCTGTCTAACTTTAATTGTCGGAAAGAACAGACTGGGTGGCTGTGATGTCAAAAAAAGTAAAGAGGGTGGGTTACGAAAAAGGTGGGATAAAAAAGACGTGGATAAGCGGCGGTCATGCAGGTCAACAAATGGGGAAGAGACTTATGGAAAGGATTGTGAGGAAGAGGACGGGTCTGATAAGGTCTTATCGGCCACGGAGGAGGAGGAGGAAGTTGAGACAGAGTTTGTTAAAAGTTCCTCAGACTCGTCCCAGGATTCTGGACAGTTTGGCCAGAGAAATGATAAGAAGATTGGGGGAGGGATTGATAAGGGGGATGGGGGGACTACAGAGGGACCCTTAAATATTAGTAATAATAATAGTAGTAAATGTGAGTTTAGGTTGGTGGCTAAGGAGAGGATTGAAAGGGGTGTGGTTCTTTATCCCAATCAGGGTGTTGTACAAGTTTTTAGCCCCAAACAACCCTTCCAGCCCCTTCCCCCCGAACATGTAAGTTAAAATGGGACTTTTTTTTAAAGATTCAGGTGGAAATTACATAGGATAATGTATTTATTATTATTACAATTTATTCCATCAAATAAACTCAGGTGAAGTAGAAATCCCAGAACATCCCTACGAACGGGCTACTAGTTACTCCTTTTGTAGACATTTTAGGGTGAATATGAATTGATATGATTAGATTACCATATAATCTGGAGTAGTGGCCGCGGCTACTAAGTAATTGTTTACCTTTCTTCTAAGGGTAAATTGAACATAGGACTATATTCGGAATGGGCATACATATCTGAGAATACATAGGATAGGATTTAATAGGAAGGGATACTATTCCAAGGAGCTTCTATTCAGAAAGATACGGTCGTGTGAAGCTACCCGGTAGTTCATATAGCATATAACTAACCGGGGGTGAAAGTGAATAATCTTTCCTTTCACAAAATATCTCCCTTTCACTTCATGTTAGAGTTTAAATAAAAGTATTATTGGAAAGTAAGAAGAAGAAGGGATATTTCTTTGTAAAAAAGAAGGGAAGTGTTCTCTGGTTTCATTAGTTTGATTGAAACATCAACACAGACGGGATTAGTCTAAGATATTTGTGTATTTTGATAATAGATAGAGAGAGTGATTCATCATCCTGTCATCCCGTTGCATGTTTAGCAATATCCCTAACCCTGTGACAAATTACATATCCCATACTCCATATATCCCATATACCTTACATAATCTCAGTTCAAGTGTAAAACTCGTCGGGTATAAGGGAGGCTTCTGCCTTATCAACCATTCGGGTGAGCCCCCCCCCTTCTAAATTACCCTTTGACCCTATAAAAGGCTTAAAAACAAGTTTAGAGGACCTAAAAGAGTTGGGGACGGGTTTTAAGGGAGGCTAAGGGGATTTTACCTTGTGGACGATACTTTTGCATGACCCTTTGACCCTTTAGAAGGTCAGCCCTAGGTAGCCGAGGCTGCCAGACATGTTTTTCAGTACTGAGATTATTCATATTTTAATAATACAAAAACAATTGCGATGGATAGTACCATCGCTATAGGACTGCGACACTGTATAATCGCGATGGAATGAGTCTGCGATGGAACTTATGGTGATTAAATGTAATGCGATGGAATCCACTTTTGGGGTTCCTTTTGTGTCTTTTGTAATTAATTCTTAATAAACTTGAACTATTAAGCAGGAAAGTAAATAGTAAAGACCTAATCAACTTTAAATGCAAATCCCGTACAGAGAAACTGTTAAAATTACCCAAACTGGGGGCCTTTAGTCCATAAAAATAGTAAATTTAAAAAATGCCCTGTACTAATTACGTCAAAAAAACGCCACAACAAAAGTTTCTATACATGAAATGTCCATAAAAATCAGTAATTTCCTTGCTAGATGTTCTATTTGGGTTCATATAGTTTAAGTAGCCTAAATCCTCGCCCATATGGCGCGCCTTATACATGATAAAAAGATGTTTAGAGGTATCTTTAACATGGGAGAGAGTCCCCCTTTAACATGTAAAGGATAGGCGTGCGGCATAACTAACGAGGGCGTATTATGTGTCAAGGTTTAAGGTGAATAAAATAGAACGGAAACATGAAAAAGATGAGCATAAAAGGGATTGTTTTAAATTTGTTGTTAAAGGTTCTACAATCATATGGCCTGATAGAGGAAGTGGTCTCCTCCGACCTACACCCGGGTGAAGTCCGTCTGTGCAACTGGATCCGATTTATCCGGATGACAAAGCCCGTGTCATCCACCGAAGGTGACCCTGATGACCCTTGTCCCCCGGAAAGGGGGAATATAATAGGTCGACCAAAGGGGGATGAGGGGGGCATTATAACGGAGTTTGAGATAGTCGAAAGAATAGAACCAGGTACAGAGCTGCTCCTGGTTGACACGCGATCCGGGAGGAAGGGATCATCAACCAAATTGAGATGGTCATCATCAGTATCAGGGAAACCAGGGTTCTACCCGGGTGTTTTCTCTCAGATTGACCACTTTAATCAACTCATTCGGATTAAAAGGGAGCTCAACCCTTCCGCCGATGGTAGGTTATTCTAACTATTATCCAGAATATATATAAAACATGCAGGAATATCATTTCATTCTATTAGCCCTTTTGCATTGTATCCTTTACGTGGCGTGGAGGTGATTTGCATTAGCCAAATTACTTTTTATCATCTCCTCATCTGATGATAGATCCATAAATGTGTGTGACCCTCATTCATCCATCCATCCAGACTAATCCAGAGTTTACACTTCACTTTTAGTACAACTTTTTAGCTTTTAGCTTTTGGCTTTTGGCTTTTGACTTTATTGCATAAAAATTAGGATGGATTTCTTCTAATAATTCTAGCAAAATGTTACAATGTTCCGTTCATTTCATTTTCTACAAAATAGTTGAACACTTGATCCATTTTAACTACCGTAAAGTCGCTACTATATGAGCCGCCCGCGGTAATTTAGCCGCATATATCCCTCACATGTTAAACAGGGTATCCCTTCCATGTTAAACATGCTTCAAAGTATCCTTAGATTGGCCGCGGCTGATTGTCGCGACTGTCGGGTAAATCGGAGTTGATGGGTTTGTTTCAGAGTTAATTTGATACGTTCCTTGGCATAGTTTTGGCTAATAAACCCGTTTTTTCTAATTGATATTACCTTTTTTGTAGGCTGGATAGATAGTCAGTTACCTTAGCTATTCCTCTAAAATCAATTGCGCTTTCTAACTTTTATTTTATGTTTTTGATCAATTGAAACAAAATAAATCCGATTTCCAGGTCCCCTAGACTTGTCAAAATGTCCACTGAAAGGTCCCGTTAAAACGGAGCCCCCTTTCGAAAACCGGGAAGAAGCTGACGTCTGCTGCCCCATTGTCGGAGATCCCTTCCTCAAGTCTCATCTATTCTCGATAAGCCAAGTCTTACGCAAAAGCCCCGAACCCTTCAAGATATTCCAGCCCTACTCATTAACTTCCAGTCTCCAGAAACCTGTAGCCCAAAAACCAAAGTCCCACGGAGACGACACTTCCAGCAGTAAATTCCCCAACGACTACTACTTCTCACCCCGGAAGGATGATACCCGGGTAATATCGTCATCCCTAGCCACCCCCACCTCTCTCCGGAGCTCCTCAGAGTCCCCTCGATCCCCGGGAGTAGGACCGATGTCACCCCGATCTCCGGGGGTCAGACCAAGGTCATCTGGGATAACAGGTCCGGTTCTTATCCGACCTATTCTCCGAACTCGGGGTAGAGAACGGTCCCTCCTCCCATGTGAGGTTTGTGGTAAAGCCTTTGACCGTCCTTCCCTACTAAAAAGACACATGCGGACGCACACGGGGGAGAAACCCCATATTTGTGATGTTTGTAGCAAAGGATTTAGCACGAGTAGCAGTTTAAATACACATAGGAGGATTCATTCGGGAGAAAAACCCCATCAATGTCCGATTTGTGGAAAGAGGTTCACAGGTAACTACCCACCCCTACCTTTCCCAACTCCCAAATACCCTTTAATAATATATATATAGATTTCAAGAGAAAGTACCCCATACTTCCCGTTTAATTCCCCATAAATAATTCCCCCTTCTCTAAGTCTATCCATGACAATTAAATACCAGAACCTAGAACCTCTCAAAATGTAAAAGGGGGCTAATGTTCCTTGTGTTCTTTCAGCCTCAAGTAACCTGTACTACCATCGGATGACGCATAACAAGGTAAACCCCGCTTACAAGGAGCGTATTGTTGTAGGGAGTTATTGCTAATGGATTGGGTGTGTGGTTGTTTTGTAGGAGAAACCTCATAAATGTGTTTTATGTGGTAAATCCTTCCCAACCCCGGGTGACCTCAAGAGTCATCAATATGTTCATAGTGGATCTTGGCCCTACAACTGCCCCGTTTGTCATAGGGGATTCTCTAAACAAACAAATCTTAGGAACCATCTACTCCTTCATTCAGGTAGAAAAAGTAACCACAAAATACACATCTACACTTACTTCCCCTTTTCCCCTTTCATTTCTCTTGTATAGTAGAGCTTCATAGGCGCAACCACTGTGGGTAACAGGGTACATTGTACCCTCTAGTTTTTAAAATGTACCCCACGGAACGCCCTATATCCTTTACATGTCAAGCTAGCTCCGCCGATCCACACCCCTTTATATCCTTTAATGCTATTTGTACCCCAGTGGTACCCCTGGCGGTTGCGAGGCATAGGTGCAACCATGAGAGGGGTAGAGGGTACATAGTACCCCCTAGTTTTTATAATGTACCCCACGCAACGCCCTATATCCTTTACATGTCAAGCAGGCGCCGCTGATCCACACTCCTTTATATCCTTTAATGCTGTTTGTACCCCAGTAGTAGTACCCCCTCGTGGTTGCGTGGCATAGGTGCAACCACTAGGGGGTACGAGGGTACATTGTACGGTACCCTCTAGAATTTCAATTAACCCCATGGAACTCCCGATACGCCCTATCCTATAAATGTTAAAAACAGGTCCCGCTTAGCCACACCCCTTCATATCCATTAATGCTATTTGTACCCAAGTGGTACCCCCCCCCCCCGTGGTTGCGCCTATGTACAGCCCTCTTGAGCTTATAAACGCTTTACCGTACAGAAGCTACACACGTAGGGAAGTGCTGTGCCCGCGCCCTCTCGAAATATGCCCCGATGCCCAGAGCGTATGCCCGGTGCTGCCCTGTGCCCAAACGTTAAGTATAGGGCGCCTTAAATTTTCAGGGCATTATGCCCTGTTTTTGGGCATGCCCTGACGCCCACGGGTCCTGGGCGTGTGGGCATGGTAAAACCCTGTTACACACGATATTGTTTTAATTCCCCAGTAGAATTATACACCCGCCCAAGCTGCGTTAATGAAAGAAAGATTTAGGGGGTGCGCCTTTTCCTTAAATGTATCTAAAGTTGTAAAATGTGTCTGACTGTTGTACTTGATTAGGAGACCGGCCCCACAATTGTCACATTTGCGGTAAGAAGTTCGCATTGGCCTGCAACCTGCGGGCTCACCTGCGAACCCACGAAGAAGAGCCAATCTCGAGTTGTTTGTCCTGCAAACGGTCCTTCCTCAGTTCCCTAAACATGCTTGTGAATGGATACTGCAGGCCCTGTCTGCTCGTGACCTCTTCGGCCGCAACCCCCTCCACTGCCAGTATAAGTACCCCCATGGGTAGTAGTAGTAGCACCCTCGGAAGTGGGAGTGGCTCTAAAATCCCTTCGGCCGAGGTCCTCCCAAGAATCAGCGTTGGAGGCACCCGCGGTAGGACCGGCACACCCCCACCGCCCTCATCAGCGTCCGTGACATCGATAACCTCCGGACTCTACCCGGGAGGGTTTACCGTTCCGACTAGCGGTTTGTTCCAAGGGGGAATGGGAATCGGGGGTCCTACAAATCCCTTTTTGGAACAACTTTTTGAGTGGAACTACCGTTTTGCGAAAGAGACGGCAGGGAACCTTAATATTATGCAGCAGAAACTGTTGGAATCCCAAATGTTGGCTGCTCAGCTTATGATCGGCTCTTCCGCCACACCCACTCACTTTGCTTTGGCTGGACTTGGGGTGGGCGGAATGGCGGAACTGCTCAGGATAAGGCCCTCCAGCCACACCCATCCGGACTTTACTTCTTCTGGGGGGAATAACAATAATAATACTCCTGGGGGTCTTGATCTCAACAAGTTTATTTAGTCCTTTTTAAAACTTAGAATACCGTAAAACTTATATTACAGCCCCCCATGTTCTATTAGAAGTTTAGAAATAATTCAAAATATAGTATACAACCTCCGAGTACTAATAGAAACTCATGCTGTATTGCAAGTTTTACGGTAGCTCCGTCACTTTCAGCTAGAGTTTGGCTAGTAAAGATGCATGAATGGCGTTAATAAATAAAGACAAAATCCCGTAAATGTAATCGTTAAATCGTAATTTATTTCCCAAAGAGCATCACAAAAAATGATACAAATAAAGTTAAATGAATCGGAACACTCGTTAAAATTGCAATTGTGGCCGCTAGCCAGAATAATCTTAACTTAATCCTACCACAAATATCATTCGCAATTCTACAAAAACATTGTAAAGAAAGGAATAAAAGTGTTGCAAAGATATCTACTATTCAAGTTTTGGTTTTTTATCCAAAGGTTCTTCTTCATCCTCCTCCTCATCTTTGAAATATATTTTGGAATTTAAAATCTTTGGTTGAGTAGCACCCGCATTCCTGTCCCTTGAGGAGGGAGTAGCTACACTTTGGGTATGCGTTTCCTCCAGCATAAGTTCCCTTAAAGCCATCGTAGCGTAGGAGGATGGGGGCAAGGAAAACTCTAAAATTAAGCAACGCTTGTCCTTCTTATCCGGAATAGCTTCCTCTGCAGCGTCAGACTTTTGCGTAACTTCCTCCTCCGCAGCGTCAACCGCCACAACCTTCTCCCCTTTCCTGGAAGACAATGTAGTTTGGAGAATGTCCCAATCAGAAACTATAAACGAGTCCACCGAGTCACTCTCTGAATATTGTAGACTTTTATGAGAAACATTTCTAGGTAATGTTAGCAATCGTCTGTAAGCTCCTTTTGGAGCGTCCGTTCTATAAATATTTCACAATAAAACCTCTTTTAAAAAAAAGCTTCCGTTTTTTTAATAAAAATCTTTAATTCTTCTTACATGGGACGATAATTGAGGAAACAGTCGTGCTGGATTCCATCCTCTTTTAAAAGTTTTAATAACTGATCCCGAACTACGTTACTTGGATGCTTAATCTCTGTTCCGTGCAAAGGAATAAGAACATCGTAAATCGTGTATTTCCCATCCGCAATCTCCTCTTTGGATAACTGCTTAACATCAACTTTGAGATGGATGGGTGGGTCTGTAACGCGGATTATCGGCTCGTCCAATAAACTCTCTCCTTCTGGAAAATAATAGTGGAGATGAGACTGTTTGTTAAATAGTTTCTAAGTTATGAGATTCTGACAAGAAACAGGGCCTGTACCTTGATTCATACTCAAAAGGTCGGGAGAAAAGGCTTCAGTCTGTCCCGGAATGGCGTAGACCAAGTCCCCCTCAACGGGAACCATCCCCAACTCCTCAATCCTGTACGACGCCAACCGATTCCATAGATAACTCTGGTAAGCGTGAACATAAAGAAGACGAACGTTTCGTGGGATTCGCTGAAACGCTGCTATACAATCGTTCTTTAAATAGAATCTGGCGAGACCGTGGAGCAAGTGGGATTCGATGGATCTATGATGTCTGTGAATAAACTGGACGGCTTCTTCCGCGTTTCTTTCCTCCAACCAGGCCTTTTTAGCCTTGACCATGAACTCGGGGTCGTTTGACTTTGGTTTTAGAATTAGGTCGAATGCCTGAATTAAAAAACAAGGTGGATTTATTAATATTTTAAAAATTATATTACGCTGGATAGCAAGAAGGAGGGACGGACCTCTAGCCAGTTTTTCTGCAGTACTTTCTTGCCAATTTCGTGCGTAGAGATTTCATAAGAGCCGAACCGCTGTAGTCCGTAGTAATTTATGAATCCGAGGGTTTTAAAGGTCTCGACTGCGCCACATATTTCCTCATCCGACCGTCCCTTTACTTCTTTAAGGAGAAGTTTAAAGTGATTTCCTCCAAGTTCTCCTAGAGCGATTGGTCGAGGATGATACTCGAAATTCCCTAGTTTAAGTCCTCGCATGTGTTTAGTTATTCCTATCAGTCTCCCTGCGTCCATGTTTGAGACGGATATTCGCTGAGTAGTTTTGGCACGTTTGTCCTTCGTCCCGGCGTACGATATCAAACCGGGTTTCAAACTAGGAACAACATTACTGAAATTATTACTACAATCCTGGAAGGAAACTGGGTTCAATATGTGAGTAAGTTTTTTTTAAAAAAAAACATACTTTAACTTTTTGGCAATCATTCCAATTGCATCCGAAGTTTCTACCCCTTCTTTGTATAAAACGCAATGAGTAAACTTTGCACGGTTTGCGGGTCGACGATTAAGCCGTGGATTACCTACACAAAAAAATATGTAAAATAAATGTCGGAAAATGTTCGGAAAGGGTGAATTTGTGTAGGAATAAAATGGAACCTTTTAAAGGAATAACGAGGATATATTTCTCCCCTTCTTCGTCTACAGTTTCCGAACTCAACTTTTCAAAATTGGAAACCCATTTGTGGATTTGAGTTCGACTCTCCTTCTCCAATTCCGTTACCTTAAAAAAGATCAAAAGAAAAACATCAAAATACAGAAATATTAGCAGGGATCTCCAGAAGAATTGAGTATCTCAATTACGCGTATTTTAATTACATTTTGTATTTTGTAATTGTAATTCTGAAACATTTCAGGGAAATGGATTAAAATATATAATTTATGTATTTTATCCAGCTTTGAGTGTCATTAAATTACAAGTGTAATTGCCATTTGAAATGTAATTTAATTACGCAGTTGTATTGGAAAAACATTACCCAGGTAAATTGTAATTGAAAGTGTTAGGTGTATTTAGGTTTTGTATTTCAAAGAAGCAGTGAAGTATTTCGTAATCAAAATACAATTTGTATTTTGACCTCGAATACAAATTAGAATACACCTAAAACTCTTTAAAATGCTTTAATAAAAGGTCAATTATTAATAAACCTTGATTTTAACCGAATCCGTAAACTTGTCGAATGACTTTTGTTCCTTCAAGCGTCGCTCCAGTTCGGCAATGTTGGTGCGAGACGCTTCGGGTATCAGCGAAGCGACTCCCGGGTCATTCAGCGCAACCGATAGGGAATCTACACAAAATTAGAATATATTATCAACTCCAATCCAATAAGGTTCGACCTTTGACCTTTTGACCTAAATAATGCCCACTTACTATCTACAGGGGGTTCTAGCGAGGTCAGATGGACAATCCGTCCCGAACAGTCAATTTCGTTTACATGAAAGTCCGAAAACCTACAAATATCCCAATTTTAAACCAACTATTTCAAAAAATCAACAACCAAAAACCCGTATTTTATCAACCTTTGTTTGACAACGGCACTGAACCGGGCATCGGTTCCAAGTAGACGGGTAATCCCTACGTCTTTTTCTACCCGGTGGGATGAAAAATGTGCCATTTTTTTTTTACAAAAGTTTCGAAATCGGATCCAAAAATATCCCAAACTCAGCCAAAGAGTTCGTTCCAAAAGTAGTAAATAAGTGTGAGCACATGGGTGAGAAATCCGCGGGCTTTTGATAACCGGGTAAATTCACCAGGGCAACCCTCCCAATGTAAACAAAACAATAAAATAAAAACGGTCTCCGGGTAGATTATTATTATAATTAGAAAGAAATGACTTCCGTTTCGGATAAGGACTTATCAGAAATGACCTCCCTTTCTGATAAGGACTCATCATCCGCAGGAGAAATGACGTCAGTTTCAGATAAGGACTTTGCCAAATTGATGGCCGAATTGGAGAGACTGGACCAAGCTCACTCTATCCTCGAAACTGCACTGGATTCCGATAAAGTTTCGATGGAGCATCCGAATTTCGAATCCTTACAAAAACTACTTGAGGATATCCCGAATAAATCTAAACAACACCCGCATCCGGGTAGTAGAACGGAGGATGAGGAACAGGAAGAGGATCCCCTCTCACTTACGGCCGAACTATCCAGTTTACAACGGATCATCCAGGAAAAACCGGTTTTTGGTGACCGTGACCGCGATTTCCAAAAGGTCATGGAGGAATATGAAGAGATGGAGCGGAGTTTGGCCGACAGTGACGACCGGCCTTTTACGGCCGCCAGTGACGACCGGCCTTTTACGGCCACCAGTGACACCAGTTATAGGGAAATAACGGCCACCGCCGAGGGTCAACTTTTGGGTCAAAAGGTGAGAAATTATGGTTTATCGACAGTAGGCCGCCTGCGTTTATTATCCCGCATGCTATCCTTTACGCGTTAAACGTCATGTCTTCATGCATACGCCGCGGCCTATTGTTGAGTAATTAAATACTCGAATGGATATATATTAATAAAACTTTATTGAACGAATAGATGAGGTTGGAAGAGGGTGATATTAGGGAAGAGCGTCCATTATCGGGTACAAGTGACACTAGCTCCAGTACAATCGGACCCTTTTCCCAACAATCTGACAGCGGAACGGTCAGAACGGAAGGTCCAATTAAGAGGAAACTATCTGGGCCAAATGAACAGGTTAGATTCAGAAATTAAACACGGACAATCCAGATTTCTCAACAAAACTTTTATTAAATTGATTGTTAGAATAAATAAAAAAAAATGACGATTTTGATTCCAGAATTCTCCTCCAGGAGCAAGTAGCAGTTCAAGGGGAAAGTATTCAGAACAATCTGCCCCCGTCACAACTGAGATTCCCTTAAAGAGGAAACAATCCGGTCAAAATGAACAGGTCAGAGTAAAGAAATCAAGCAATCGACGAGATTAAAATAAACGAAGCAATTAATTAAAAAATGAGGATTTTTAATACAGAATCCTCCAGCAAGAGGAAGTACAAGTTCAATAGGAATTGGAAAGCCACAGCAATCCTCGACCAGAACGGAGGGTCCAGTTAAAAGGAAACTGTCGGGACAGGTCAGAATCAGAATCAGAAATTAAACACGGACAATCCAGATTTCTCAACAAAACTTTTATTACAATAAATAAATATAATTATTTTGATTGCAGGATTCTCCAGGAGGAGGAGGTACAAGTTCAAGGGGAAAGTTTACCGTACAATCTTCCTCCAGAGGAACGGAGGTTCCTGTTAAGAGGAAACTGTCCGGTCAAAATGTGCAGGTCGGATTCTAATCAAAACTTATTGAGGAAATTCATGTTAAAAATAAGGATTTTGATAGCAGAATTCGGAAGTGGGAGGAGGGGACGAAGGACCAATGAATTCTAATTCTAGTAATAATAATTTGGACGAAAAGTACATGAGAAGGATTGTAAAATTGGAGGGAGAAGTGGCAAGACAGGAGATCCTTATCGACGCCTTCCAGAAAGATAACCAAGATCTCTACAACAAACTTAGGTCTAAGGAGGTAAGATTAAAATATATTATTACGCTAGCTTTTTAAAAAACGGGTACAAAACAGAATTTAAAATAGCAAAAAGTAAGTGGACAAATAATGATGGTTGCCAGTGTCATGTTTATTGGACTAGTGGTTGGTTGTAGATAACCCTGTGGGGTTTATTGGTCAGTGGGGGTGGTTGGTTAGTCGTTAGTAGTCGGAGGGACTGTTGAGTTCCTTATCAGCATTTGCATAAGGACGTCCACTCTTCCGGAGTGTTTTGTGGAGTTCGCTGGCCATCGCTGCGATTCCTGCAAACGTTTCCTCTCCAGTTGGCTGGATTTGGCTTGCAGGGAGGATGAAGCCGTATCGTCCTGTGTCTCGTAGTTCCAAGCAATATGCGTATTTTATTCCCGCAGCTCCTGAAAAAAAACCCGGAAAGTTTTAGTCTAGAAAGGAAATAGGAAATCGGAGGGTTTTTTGTTCCGTGAGAAATCCTGGAGTTTTTCGAAATACATGCCCAGCTACTCTCCATGTTTTAGGGTAAAGTTTAGAAACTATTTGTTAATAAAAAGATAAATAGGGTTCTGGAACCTTTGGCCCAGTCGTCCGACCCTCCAGCAGCCGGGTAGAGTAGATCGGGAGCAGTTCCTAATCTGTACTGAGTTCCGTACTTCCGTTCCAAAGCTCTCTTTCCAAAAGAGGCGAGTCGGACGAGTTCTTGATAATCCGCTGGTTTATTATTCTTAGCAAATCCCCAAGGGACAAGCCACATTTGTGAATAAGAGTGGAAGGTCAGGTAGAGTTTGATTTGGCTCCGAAGGCCCATAATCGCCCTTGACACGGCCGCCGTTTCAGGCTCAGAAAAGGCTCGAGGTCCGTGGTAAATGTCCGAACAGGGATCGCTCGAACTACCCGATTCCGCCCAGTGGAAAGCCCAATTCCTTCCATATATATATATATCTTTACGTTACTTAGAATGTTGTAAAGGGTTATTAAAGAGGTCAGAGGTCAGTTACCTGTTGGGGTCAACTCCCAAACAGCGTTTTCCAGTGTTGGACCGGGTTTTTCTCCACATCCGGTCCCGAGTGTGCGTGTACTCGTACCCGTCCACATTTATCACGGGGATTATATAAAAGTCAAAGTTCTTGAGAAGTAACTTGGCCTGTTCGTCATTAGACACTAATTTGCTCATAATATAAGTAGCGGTCGCAGGGGAGATCCACTCTCTAAAAAGTTTCAAAGTTTATCAGAGTTTTTTCCACTGTTTTTATCAATAATTAAATGACTAACCTTGCGTGCATTCCACCATCGATCCAAATAGCAGGTTTACCAGCCTCTCCTGTTGCAATCTTAACCAAAGGGATCTCCCTTCCTTCCGATGACCTTCCGACCGATTGATAAGTCACGCGAGGGTCTTGACTTGCCAGCGTTTTTGAAAAGTTTATGATCGCTGAAGAAAAAGGGAGGGAAGAGGAGGATTAATTTAGAACGCAGCGTCCCCAATTTGCCAATAACCTTTGTAACTTACAGTCATATCGTTGATATCCGCGGAAGAAGGCTGCAGAGGGTTGGACAGCCCGGCCGAGCGCGGAATTACTTTTTTCTCCAGCGGATTCAGCGTTGTTTAGTTCCAGCGCAGCGTTTTCAATCCGGAGGAGTTCGTCCACGTCGTGGATAACTATATCGTGGCTCAGACCAAGCTCGTCCAGGAGTTCTGTGATGTATTTCATTTGGGTGGGGGAGGCCAAGATGTCCGAACTTCGGTTCACAAGCGGGTATTTCCAGAAGTGGACGCCTAGAGGAAGGAACAAGGGCTTTTTTAATTGATAGAGAGAAAGGGAGGGGCTGTATTGAATTAACGGTAGGGAGGAATAGTTACCCCGCATGCCATCAAGGACTAGGAGAGACTTGGCCAAGTCCTCCTGTCCGATTGGACCCGTTCTGAGTAACTTGTATCCCAAGTAGGACTTCATATTTTCGGGTGGTAGGTCCACCGTCGGCACACCCACGACCACTTGGGATAGAATGACCACTGTGGTTGTGGTTATTATGAGTAGTGTCGTCCGATAAGGACTTATCTTTCCTGTCAACCCCATCTTCTAGTTTGGAGGAATAAAAGGACAATTAATGAGATTTCTTGTCTCTTTCTTCTAGTTGTGATAGTTTATGTTAGTGTAGTTCCTTCCTCCTACTCAGTATTGTATTCTTGTGGCTAATGGTTGGAAAATGCTAATTATAAAATACTGAAGTGTGGTTTTAAGCAATAAGGAAAGTGAAGGTAATTTCATACACTTTCTTAAGAGTTGAATATCTTAAATGGGATTACGGCTGGTAGTAAAGGTCGGATGAGGATAGGTACTTCTACTATTTATAACAATTAATTAGGGTTAAGTTATCCTTAACTTTAATTCATAACCCTGGAAACTTTTAAAGGGTCTTTGTAGATGGATCGATGCTAAGAAATCCGGAGTTAAAGGGTTTTTTAAAGGAAACTGTTCAACGGAAGGGGTAACTTATAAGGATTTTGAGACGGTTTTGGAAAATGTTTCTGATGGGGCAACTTATAGGGAGTATGAGATGGGTTTTGGAAAGGTTTTAAAGGGGTATTTTACAGGGAATATGAGACGGTTTTGGAAAGGTTTTTAGGGGTAACTTATAGGGAGTATGAAATGGGTTTTGAAAATGTTTTAAAGGGGTATTTTATAGGGAATATGAGACGGTTTTGGAAACGTTTTTAGGGGTAATTTATGGGGAGTATAAGATGGGTTTTGGAAAGGTTTTAAAGGGGTAACTTATAGTGAATATGAGAATATTTGGGAATGGTTTCTGAAGGGGCAATTTATAGGATATATGAGACGGTTTTTTGGCAAAGTCTCTAAAGGGGTAACTTAAAAGGATTATGAGACGATTTCGGGAAACTTTTCTAGTTTCTGAAGGGGCAATTTATAGGAAATATGCGACGATTTTGTGGAACGTTTCCAACTCAGGAAGCCAACTAACCCCTATTTTAATATTTGTAAATGAAAGACTAACATTAGTAGCTTTTATGCTACTTAGTTTTATAAATGGGTGATAAACCCAAATGAGTTTTATGGATTACCTTTCCGTCACCTCCTATATTTCTTCACCTTTCCGATTGAAGTTGTACAAATGTTTGATAGATCAATCTAAAATGATACAAAACCCGATTCACCATTCGATAAAGAATGATATAATCCTAGAGAGATGTACAACCGGAAAGATGATTTGAATGAATGTGATCACAAACTCTGAACTTATCCCTTTTTATTCAAACTTTAAGGGAAAAGTAATCAACTTTGATTCCATTCATCCACCATTATTATATAATTATTATATAATACCCAATAATAAATCCCATTATCCTTCCTTTCATGTGTTTCCCCTGTTAAAAAAGGCATAGAATCTATTTCCCATGGAAGTAAGGGTATCTTTCAATGTAAAACACGATCCCGAGCTATCTTTCATTTACTAATAATAATGCTAAAGATGCGTTTTTTAAGACTGGGATATTGGTTGAATGGGAGTTTTAGGTCACAGGTGCTGGAAGCATTTTTTTTGGGAGTAGTCGACCTTAACCCTTTTTGTTTTGTTGTATAATTCCTTAATTATTTAATAGTCAATTAGATGCAAGTGACGAAATATGTATGCAAAAACATCATGAGTTTCTCTTACTTTGTCTCAGTTACGGTTGGATCAAACCTTATACCGCCCTCCTATACTAACCTCTCTCATTATTACCTTAGTTTAACATAGCGCAGAGAGTTAATTAAATCATATGAATGAGCGGTAAGGAGTTGAGTTGATGCGTGAAGCAACTGAGGTTAATAATGACGCGATCGTTGCACTTGAATGAATGTACCAGATATTTTGATGTCCCTGACTCGATCTGCTATTTAATACCGGATTTGCATTTGCATTATTTATTTATGGTTTATTCTTTTTTTTATAGGATAAACAATTTATGTTTAGGTTACTCCGCATAATATTTCTGCATCAAGGGAAGGTTCCCAGGATTCTGCACTGAATCCTAATTATTTTCTTGTAAAGAGGATACGATTTTTTATGTTGGACCTTTTGTCCTCCCTTTTAGCCTTCTTCCTTCTGTTTATTATTATGTAATTTATTATATTATTATTATTCCATTCTTGTTTTATAGAGCGAGGAGTCAAAAAAAGAGACGGAATGGGAGGAATTGGTGAATTCTCTCAAGACGGAAATCGCGACGTTAAAAATCTCCCGTCTAGTCTCCCCATCCAGACCTACCTCAGCAGCCTCCACCTTCCACCGATCCGAAGTTGAGAAACTACGAGAAGAGTCTATGACTAAATCTATGCAAATCACAGACTTGAAACGGGAACTTATCCTTCTAAGAAATACAACTACAGAGGTACAATTGACTGAGAGTTAAATTACATCCGAGAGAGAGGTTTTGATTTTATTATGAACTCTATTTTTTGTTACATAGAAATCGGTGGTGGTAAAGCCAAGTCCGATGAAAGGAAAGATTTCAGCCCAAGAAAGGGAAAAGGAGTCTCAGAAAAGTATAAGAAGTTTGACAAAACAAGTGCGAACGCTGCAGAAGATTTTATACAGTAAGGATCCTTCAGCTGGACAGGCAAAGGGTTCTAGGGATAACCTTAGTCTCTATTTTAGTCAGGATGGACTGAATAGTACCAAAGGGGGTGGTATTAGCGAGGATAACAATCCGGCCGTGAATGCCTTGTTGGAAGGTAGAATTGCAGAGTTGGAGAGGAATCTGGAGAGTGCGGACGACGAGGCTCGGGACAGGCTTAAAGAGTTCCAGGCTAGACTTGCTGGTCTTAAAGTTAGTCTAGTTAATTTCTAGTGAGTTTAAAAAGGGTTTATTGGAGCTTTTTAAATAGATTATTTGCTCGTTTTGTTTAGACAAAATACGAGGACCAAGTGCAAGACTATGAGAAGCAATTGAAGGAAGCTAATGGGAGAATAGATAAACTCCAAAAGGATGTCTCGGACGGAGCCTTGCTCGACCTTAAGGGTCGTCTTGAAAAGAGTCAGGCGGAAGTGGGCCATTGTAAATCCGAAATTACAAAGTATAAACGAGAACTGGAAATAGTACAAAAGAGCTCAATCTCTTATTCAAATACGGTAAGGAAATTGAACGGTTTAGCCTTCTATTTTTTGTATTATTTAATGATGTATTTTGTACATAATTAGGTGAGCCAAGTGGCAGCAAAGCAGGATGCGGGTACATTGAGCCTGGCAATCAAGTCCTTTAAATCCGAACTGTCTGATAAGGAAAAGGAGATACTCCGATTGAAGAAAGAAGTCGGAGATTTAAATAGAACAACCAATACTTTGAAACGAGAGCGAGAGAGATATCTTACTTTGACAAATGCTCAGGGGATTCCTGGAAGTGTTCCGTCGTCGGCTAATACTACCTACAGAGTTACAAACAAGACTAGTAATTTACCTCCTAAACCTCCTTCAAAGCCAGACTTCGGAGCTGCCAGTAAGTCTATTTTTTATAAGATTAAAGAGACGTGATTAATAGGGAAAATGAATAACAAATTACAATTTCAGGATCTCGTTCACCCAGTCGTGGGGCACTAACAACAACCTCTTCATTCACAACAAATCAACAACTCCTCCAATCTAGTCTGGAGTTCGAGAGGGCAGAGTTTGAGCAAATTATCCATCAGAAAAACATGTTATTAGAGGACAAAGAAAGAATGGTTAGTGGTCTTGAGGAAATGGAATCCAATAATTCCCCTCAATTACCTCCTCCGCTTATGCAAATCATTGATTATCCCACAACTCTTTCGGAGACTGTAGAACTCCCTCAAGTCTTCTATGACGCTTATGAACCTTGTTGTTCTAAAAACGCTTTGCAAACCAAGGCTGACCCTGTTCCTTGCTTGGAAGTTGAGGAAGAAGGAGCGTTGACGCTCACGTCCTTTGTTACTTCTGGCATTAACGCTGCACTCTCCCTTTGGATCCCACCCAATAAACTTCCCAGAAAATAAATGGTTTAGAATAGAATACTAAAGTAATCAGAGGTGGAGGTTTTGCTACCCTTTTTGTAAAGCAAATGCGTGCTACTGGTAGCAGAGGAATAAAGCTTGTGAATATAAAGAAATAGTTACAACAATTCCTATACTACTCTCTAATTATTTAATGGATTTTTTGTAATTTGTTTTTTGTAAAAGACAAACTATTGTACGTAAAGTTGAAACGTAGGAGTTGTAGTTTTTACACCGTTCAAGGCGTTTTTTTAAATTGTACAGTAGAATTGCCATATGGGTTGGGTTGAGTAATTCTTACTATAAATAGACAACTACTACCCGTTTGTCTTAGGAAACGAAGAAGTGCCCACCGAATTCCCGGAGTCAGGATTTTACTTTAATGAAACTCTTGTGCTTATGTGGCTACTCTTAAGCTGGCTATTGCTATACGCTTTATCCTTGACCTTCGAACCCATTTAATATCCTACATGACCCTGAAATATCATTAAGAAATTACTATAAATATTTGTTGTCCACAGATTCGAAAGCTTAGCCAAGAAGTAGAAGAGTTAAGACAAGAAATGGGAGAGGATCGAGAGATGGACGAAGGAAGGAAGGAATTTATGCTTAACGAACTAAGAACCCGAGTCTGCACCCAAAACCAGCTTATTCAAAAACTAAAAGATCACATTTCCAACTACAGGAATCTAGAGGGAGACTACCTAAGGATGAAACAACAACAGCAGGAAGATAAGGGACGGATTCGGGAACTCAAACAACGACTAGAAATCGCTCAGAGTTTAAACAAACCTGTAAATAAATCCACCTCTTAACCTTCCAATTTGTCTCGAATCTTACCTAAGTTAGGGAAGTTATTAACTCTAACTCTTGTGTTAATTCCAGGAGAACGAAATCTTGGAACTTTTATCCAAAAAGTTTGACGATCTGAATGGAAGATATTTACAACGAGAACGCCAAATGGATTCCTTGCTGAGCCGACTTGCAGTTCGAACTGGAGCCCACGGCCTATCTCCTCGAGCATCCTCAGCATATTCCTCCGGGGGTGGTCTTCTTCTTGCCTCCAATAATAATAATAATACAGAGTCCAGTTCCCTAGAAAGTATTATTGGGAAATCGGAAGATCTAGACTTGCGTCAATTGTCTCCTTCAATCTCCATCCATCTATTTCACAACAACAACAAAGGAGATGGCTTACTTGATAACTAAATCCTATAAAGCTGTATTACTATTCCTGCCAGTTAATTAATTCCACATCGTCATCAAGGGACTGAAGAAGTGGAGGTGGAAAGCAGTCACATTTTATGTTATTCATCTATCCCTAGTTGTTTTTAAAAAGTCTATCAAGCTAAAGAGTAGGGGAAATAAACTGTTATTCCTGATGAATTCAGTTCCATCCAGGCATTGGGAAAGTTAAACTATTGCGAGATTATCCCCGTGGGAATACTTTTTAACTCAGCCTAACGTAGTTGTATTGTTGTGTTGGATGGAATTGTGTTAATTAGATTAAGTGGACCACACACTTGTGTTCTGAAGTGTGGTGAGTGGGTAGTTGTAGTTGAGAGGGAGTTTAATTAATCTAATTGATTCAATCTACTCATTTACTGTCATCTGGAACTCCCCTCTTTCTCAACCTCCCTCCCTCCTCATTCATCCTACGTCTCCTATTACAACAATTACTGTTTAAGACGTTTTTATGAAAAGGAGGTTATGGTTGACATTTTATGGTTTTATGAGAAGTCTTATCCCTTTCTTCTACTTTCCACAAAGGCTCAATCTGTCAGAATAGTTAGTCAGTATCAGCCTGCCTGGATATCCCCTTACCTATTTCTCAATACCCTTTCCCATGCTTGACATTTGCTCAGAGAAAGTTGAACACTATACTAAACTCCTTATTCAACATGTACTAAAGTTGTTTGTAGGGTTGGCTATAAAGTATTTGTATTTTTGTACAAGAAATGTAAACTTGTAATTTTATACTGTTTCAAAATTAATAAATGAAATAAGGAAATACGTTTCTAATGGGGGGGAGGGGAGGATTAATGGACTGCATTGAAGACTGATTTGTATATTTGTAAAGAAAGGTTATCATGGAGTTGTGCTTGTGATGTTATCCTAGCATAGCAGCAGCCTTTGGAATAATTACCCCACTTCCCGTCATAATTCCCCTGGACAGTTGTGCAGAAGAGAAATGAAAGTATGCTTACAAACTGGGAACATAAGGGCTCATTTGTATGGGGAATTACCGTTTTTGTGCTACGTTTTTTACCACAGGTTTAGGTGGGTGTTACACATTATGAGGTCGCTGACCTTCTGCCGTGGATATGCCCCCTGAGGTCGTTGACCTTCTGCCATGGATAGGCCCCTGAGGTCGTTGACCTTCTGCCATATATATTCCTCTGAGGTCGTTGACCTTCTGCCACGGATATGCCCCTGACGTAGCTGACCTTCTGCTATGGATATGCCCCTGCGGTCACTGACCTTCTGCTATGGATATGCCCCTGCGGTCACTGACCTTCTGCTATGGATATGCCTCTGAGGTCGTTGACCTCTGCTACGGATATGCCCCTGAGGTCGTTGACCTCTGCTACGGATATGCCCCTGAGGTCGTTGACCTCGGCTATGGACATGCCTCTGAGGTCGTTGACCTCTGCTATGGATATGCCTCTGAGGTCGTTGACCTCTGCTATGGATATGCCCCTGAGGTCGTTGACCTCTGCTACGGATATGCCCCTGAGGTCGTTGACCTCGGCTATGGACATGCCTC
>JAQFZX010001611.1:0-27171 GCA_034682405.1 Hydroisotoma schaefferi | reverse complement strand
CAAACCGTTTTGACGGTTCGAACCACTGAGTGGTTCGAACCGTCTGGGTGGTTCCCACCATCTGCCTTACTCCAACCGATTTTTGATTAAAACGGCTAAATTCAGTGAGTTTATAGGGAAGTTTTTTCTGAGATCGAAATCTTAATCTATCTAGTCAAGAATGGCAAGACGATTGGTAAACTGTGGAGTTGTTTTGGCGAGAGGTCCACCATCGGTATTTCTAGGCTCACGATGGCACTCCCCTTTAGCTCCAGTTATGACCTACGCTTATCCTCTTGCTTATCAATACTCGACGAATGTCAACCCGGCGGAAGTGACGATTAGGAAATCTGGACATCGTAAGTTGTGTATTTATTTGTTTTTAGTCTTCAAATATTTGTATTTCCGTTTATTACTCCCCCTTAAATAACCCCCCCCTGGAAAAACTACCCCTATCCTTTCCATGTTAAAAATTAAAATTCGCCCTATCTTACTCACGTTAAACGTTTTCTCAATATTTGCTTCGAAACATTAACTCTCCAGGGGAGTAATTTCCGGAAATACGGTATATGTATTTTTGACCGTTTAGAGTTAGCAGAGGATTGGGGGATTTTAATCGTGTGTTTTTTTTTTGGTTGCAGAAAGTGTAGAAGATAGAATTGATCTGTTTGCAAATCCAGAGGTTCAGGCTTTACTGAAAGAAATCACTGGGAGAGATTTTCAGAGGATTTTTCGGAAAAGAAAAATAGGTCAGAAGCTGAAGGAGCCTACGTATTCCTTTATGACGGAAGAGCAACTGAATGACGCAATTAGGGAAGCTAATCAGAAAGCAGATCAATTCTTACAAATGCCTCCGGTTTTAAGGGCAAGAAAGCCTATTGATGAGATCTTATCTTTTGACCCAGTTATTCAAGGATTGGAAAAGTCTACTCTTATTTTTACTGATATCTCAATGGACATTTCTAATAGGGTGGGTTATTGATTTACTTTGTGTACTATAGTGCGTCCAAGTCAAAGAGTTATGACATGAGTTTATGAATTGTTTGCTTTAGGATCGGCTAATAGTAGCTAGAGACCCTGATGGTACCCTTCGACAAGCTAGCTGGGAAGAACGAGACAAAACGAATACTATTTATTTTCCAAGAGAAGGGCAAGAAATAACAATCCCTCGAATGTTATCAGATCCGGAGATTCTTAAAGAAGTACTTGCTAGGGCCAGCCCTTCTGATAATACGTATGAGTACGTGTTAGATCGAACTTGCCTACAAATGGAGCCAGATAATACGCTGTGTTTATCTATTTGTGAAACTACGTATGACGTAGTTGATGAAAGACGGCATTATGATTACCTAAAGTCGACAAGGCATTATGGACCGCTTGTGTTCTATTTGGTGAGGAGGAGGCAAATGGACAATCTGCTTCTTTTCAATATTGAAAATCAGAGGTAAAGGGGAGAGTTTATTTTTGTAAAGTCTTCGGACAGCACTGAATTGTTTCTATGAATGGACAGTCATAATGAAGAATATTGATTATTATAGAGTTTCCTCTGATGCCAAAATCCTCGTAACACTATTTCACATATTATTTCCCGAAAGTCGTTCAAAGGCCGAGACTCAAGGGCTAAATCGCCTCGAAGACATAATAAGAAGTTACATTCAGCTAGACTCAACTAAAAAGAGTGAACTAGAGCAAGCGCTTAATGCATATGAAGAAGCAATTAAGAATCGAGAAGAACTTGAAGAAGAACTGGAGAAGTCTCACGGAATTCAGCAGAATAGTTGAGTGGTAAACGAACCAGTTTAAAACAGAGAAGATAACCCCACCGTTGGTCGCGTTTTGAACCCTGAGCGCTTGCCTGTGTAATTCCCGTAGTGGCTAACGCCTACGTTCAGCCTTATTTATTAAAACCCTTATCCAACTTTGTACCCAACGTATTATAAATGGGTATCAGTTTAAATAAAGTGCAGGATTCTTATAATTTTCCATAATTTCTATGTATTTTGCTGTCTTACGACTTTCTCCTACTGCGTCTTATCAACGGGCTAGCCAACCCGAGCTATTTCCAAATAAGCTGCGAAACATGCATAAATTCAGTGGCTACCAAAATCTAATGGTCAAACATTTCTGTCACTTAAAGTCTCATTAGAAATCCTTACATTCATCAAAATCAAAATCAGAGAAGCAAAGTAGTCGTCGTAACGCTATAGTTCGCGGACTCACCTATTGAATTTAAGGGTTTGAATCCACTGCCTTATAAAAATGCTATATATTTGTCAGTATTAACGTGAACTTTCCGCTATGAAAAGTATTCCAAGGAACTATACAAAGCATGCTGCAATGCTTTGTCCGGTTATGTAGCAGCAACGCTATCAGCCATTGCAATTGTACGTCCTTCGCAATGGCTAAAAAATAAATAGGAATTCGGTAAGAGTTAAATTCTAGTAAAACTGCTATCTTTTTATTTAAAATTCATGAAATGGTTTCATTTTTAAAAATCTCCTGAATTACTACTAAACAACTAAAAATAAACTCAATAACTATTTACCGTAATTCCTAATTTGGCCACAGCGTACGTATAAAAAAAATGGAATATTGACGCATGTTTAACATGGGAGGGATACCCGTTTAACATGTGAAGGATAGAGTGCGGCTTAATTAACGCGAGCGGCGTGTTACCGAATTAAATTTTTCATTAAAAAAAACGTGGGTTTTGAGAGAATAAAGCATGGCTGGAGCAATATTATTGATTTTTGTGGCGGTATTCCTTTCCAACCCAAAAATCTTCTTTTTGCGATTTCCAATTTGAAGAAAAAAGTCAACAAAAAATAAAAATGTAGATTTTATAAATTTATTTCCGTTTGATTTTTTTATCCACCGATTTTGGTGAGACCCACTGACATTCCAAATTACAACATTACTGGAGTCATAATTCCGTACGTCTTACTCTTAAATTTAGGAGCAAAAGAAGGCAAAGAAAGGCTAAAAACTAGCTAGGTTTTAGCTCTAAAAACGCATAAAACGGTTGTAATTTCGTTAAATTTAAACGATATTAAAGGATGTATCAATTCCACTCGACTGCTGGACCTTTAATCCAGTTCTCGAATGACTTCCGGACAGCGGAAAGACTGAAGGCTAAAACGGATGTACGTTAAGTCACGTTTAGTCCATTTTATTGAGTGTTATTTTTTTTTTGATAACTTATCCATTTTTGTATTATCTAGTTCAATGGAGGACTTATCTTCAGTTCAACCAAACTGGAAACAAACACTATATTCCAACTCCGAGTGGACAAAAAGGTAAGCGTTTGTCATTTAAGATACAAAAATGTGTACTTTTTAGTATGTTTTTGGCCCAGGCTGTGTTTCATGCCCTTTTTAAAAGCGATGCGATATTATTTTTATTTCTACACAGGTTGGATTATGGTCTGGGGGTATTGAGGTTGGGATAACTTGTACAAATCCAAATGCATTTACGACTGAAACGATGCCACAAAGTGCTTCTGAAATCAGGAGTGGAGGAACCTGGGTAAGGATTTAGTTTGTAGGAGTAACTAAGTACGCATTTGAGCCCTAATCTTTGGTAGCGATCAGTTTTGTCTTGATTTGTGAATTGGCATTTTAGCTTATGGCAAGTCGAACGATCATCAAGGATGGGGAAAGTTTAATTGAAAACTATGGAGCTGATTTAGAGAAGTTGGACGAAGGTGAGACTGTTGGTCTCATGCGAACATCTCAGGTATGCTTCAATTTTTATTTAATTGGTCAAATACATTTTTAACGACGGTTGTATTACTCTTATGTTTGTCTACGTTTCAAATTCCAGGGATCGTTGGTGTTTTTCATACAAGGCGTGTCCCAAGGGGTAGCAGTCCCATTTGTTCCTGCTGATGTATTTTGTGTCGTTAATTTGTACGGGAAATGTTCTAAAGTATCGCTTGTTACTGTCAGCTTATCTGAACAAAGTAAGTTTAGATCTTAAAGTTGTATATATCGGTTGGTCTAAGTTTAACTTACATCCTATGCGTTTTTTAATAGGTGCAAATACAGTTGAGCATGTTGTTCACGAAGAAGCCGTCGGTTACGCGAGTACGGAGAATAACAGCGATAATGACAAGCTTAGATTTCACCAAAACTGTGGACCGCTTGTGAAATTGTCAAACAGTAATAGAACATCGGAAAGGAGGAGACCGCTTGAAGAATTTAATAATTCTGTTGTATTAACTCATAGACCTTTAAGAGAGGATGAGTTGTTCCAAGTAAGATTATTTGATAGCAGTCTTTGATGGGTTTCTTGAATGCTTTGTTTGTTTCTTGAATGATTACTTAACAAAATCGTAGGTCCGGATAGACACTTTAATTCACAAGTGGTCGGGTTCGATTGAATTCGGTTTAATTGCTCACAGTCCGGAAAGTTTCAGTGGAATTATGGACTTTCCTGCTACCTTAACTGTAGTTCGAACAGGAACTGTTATTATGAGTGGGAATGGTGTTCTGCACGACGGAAAAGCAACTAATAGTCCGTACACTAATTTTAATTTAGACCAACTACAGGAGGTAATATTTAATATGGGATGTAATTTACCCTATTTTCGTACATGAACTTTAGTGAAATCTAACTTCCTTAGGGAGATCGAATTGGGGTAACGAAAAAGGCCAATGGGGACGTAATATATTTTGTCAACGGAGAATCGCAAGGGGTAGCGACAACTATTTCAGCCTCTGGATTGATTTGGGGATGCTGTAATCTGTATGGAATGGCTGCTAAGGTTGGGTTTTAGTTTAAATATTTAAAGCAAATAAATTAAAAACCAGATTTATGGCCCTGTAGATTACTATTGTTGATCGAAATGAACGCGAAGAACACAATCTCAGAGTAACAACTAGGAACCCGCACGATTATCCCGTTCCATCTGGTAGAACCGTTAATCAAATCTTGTAAACCGAAAGTTATTTATTGAGTTTTCAAAAATCCCTATATTGTATTAACAGCTTTCGGTGGGACTATAGCTGACCCTGGAGAAGAGTTACTTTTTCATCTTAATTGTGGATTTCATGCTGCCGTTATCAATAATGGAAGAACAGCTCACAGACCTGAGTATGTTTTTCAACAATTAATTTAAATACTTGAAAAGTGGTTATCGAGGGTATTACTTTACTTTTACAGGTCCATGAACGATTTCAATCACGGGGTGAGTACTCAAAGAAATAATTTATTCTATCCGTATTTCTATTTCAATGACAAGTTAAAGATGACATATTTTGCCAAATAGGTGGTTCTGACAAATCGATGCCTTAATCCGAACGAAATGTTTGAAATAAGACTTGATAAAGTAGTAAAAAAATGGGCAGGGTCAATTGAAATAGGTAATTATATATATATAATGCTAACTTTTCAATGAAGGTAGTATTATGATTTGATGTGCAACTAGACGATTGAATGATTGTAGTTTTGAATTTGATATATTATTTCATTTCCTTGCTTGCAGGTGTTACATGCCATGCACCTACTTCTCTTGAATATCCATGTACAATGACAAACGTTAGAAGTGGCACCTGGATGATGACTGGTAATGGTATAATGCACAACGGAACCTCCATTATTGACGAGTATGGACTTTCTCTGGACAGACTCAAAGTAGGAGATAGAGTTGGAGTTTTACGTAAGGAAAATGGAAATTTGCATTTTTTTGTGAACGGTGTGGATCAAGGTTGTGCTGCGGTAAATGTTCCTGAATCTGTCTACGGAGTCATCGATTTGGTATGACCATTCATGGATACTTAATGAAAAGCATGTAGCAATATTATTTTACGTAACTATATCTTAATATTGGGTCTGAAAACTTTCTTTAGTACGGACAAGCTGCTCAAGCAACTATTCGCTCACATGATGGTACCAGTCCTGAAAATTATACCTCCGACAACATAAACATTGACGATAATACGGTTGCTCGTAAAATAACCTGTCGATCGCCAAGTGGAGAATCTATGTATTTAGGAGAGTTGAAGTTTCACCATTTGCATGGAAAAAATGCAAGAATATCTAATACTGGCCTTACTGCGTCCAGACCAAATGCTTTAGGAGAGTTCAATGCTGCGATAGTCGTTAGTTCAAGACCTTTAAAGGATAACGAATTGTTTGAGGTTTTAATTGAACGAATGGTAGACAGGTGGTCTGGAAACATAGAGGTGATAGGAAAGATTATTAAGCAAACAAACAACTTTACTATTGCATTGGTTTGCTACATGTTAGTGAATTCATGCCCTATTCTTTTATCTTTTTAGGCTGGGGTAACTACTATCAAGCCAGAAAACTTAATGTTCCCAAATACAATGACAGATATCGATCACGACACTATAATGCTCAGCGGATCTTCGATCATGAGCGTAATTTTACACTTACGTTGTCTATTAATTTAAGTGCAATCTTAATTCAGTAAGCTTTCACAATAGTCAGTTGACATATTTTAGGGAGGAAACACCATCACAAATAGATATGCTTGCAATCTGGACTGCCTGACGGTCGGATCAAAAGTTGGAATGATGAGAAAGTCGGACGGTACTTTACACTTCTTTATTAATAGCGAGGATATGGGGGTTGCTGCTTATGATACTCCACTGAATGTGTTTGCTGTGGTAATTAGAGTAAATTATACAATTTTCTGGATACTGTTGAGTCAGAGTTTCTCGTTGCTATTTTTTTATATTTTGATCCCATAGGTGGACCTGTATGGACAATGTAAAGAAGATTAAATGTTTTAAATGAAACATTTTGTGTTCTGCAGTTTTTATTAAATAATGAAAATTTTTAGGTGCTCAAGTTTCTATCACGAGAATCGGAGACGTTTCAGTAATCTCATCACAAGTGGTTGACAGTCTAAGTTTGCCTTTCAATGATACAAGTCATCGGTTTTCAATCTGCTGTGGCAAAAATGTGGCTCTGAAAAATAACAATTTGTCGGCTTCTCGCGTGCGGCATTATAATAATGCTTTAGTTTTTAGTTCTGGAACGTTAGAGATTGATGAAATTTTCGAAGTATGACTGAGGCTAAGATAATATAATAACGTTTATAATGCCTGTGCGCTTAAATTGTTAAATTTTCTTGTATTTTCCAGATTCGAATATCTGAAATCAGTAACAAATGGGCTGGAGCAGTCATGGTTGGAGTAACTGCATTGAACATCGCAGATGACTATCCTTCAGCTGATATCCCACTAAAAATTAATGCAATATGTGCGGACACATGGTACGTCAAAGGAAGTTCAGTTTACAGAAATCACCAAATTTTGAAGGAAAATTATTGTGTCAACTTCAACCGGCTGTGCGTCGGTGACAGAATCGGACTAAAGATCTCGCCAGATAATACACTAAAATTCTTTATAAATGGTAATTTTCATAGCTGTGCATGAGAGTAAAATTCAGACATCGGTATGAAATTATGATCATGTTATGTTATACCCTTTTAGGAGAAGAAATGGGCTGTGCTGCAGACAATTTGCCGAAGGTAATATTTTAAATTAAAATCATAACTTAATGCATAATACAAATCGCTTAACTTAAACATAATTCCAGCTAATATTTCCTTAAAATTGCAGCAACTGCATGTTGTGGTAGATCTCTTTGGGTCTTGTGAATCTATTGCAATCACCAGTACAGTGAAAGCTGCCATAAATGCCGCTAACGAATCCCAAGGAGCACATTTGGCCGACTCAGCACATTTTGGTGCTGAAGAATTTTCTCCAGTAAGATATAATGAATAAGTTTAATTATGTTGACGCCAATATATCGATAACTAATCGTTGCAAGGAAGACTTAATCTTCCTGTTTCATTCAGGTACAACCAGGACCTAGCTCTGCTTCCACACTACAGTCTGTTATGTTTGCAAGTAAACATAGTCGAAACATAGAATTGATTAACAATAACTTGACAGCTAGAAGAACGTCAGGGTATCAGGGTTTTGTGTTTGGGAATAACATTTTGCAGCGAGGACATTCTTTTGAGGTGTATTTGAATTATTTGTCAGCTCTAGTTATGTTATTTGTGATTATTCGCTTATAGAACCATATGCAATCTTATAAATATTTAAATGGGGTTATTCTTGTTAGGTTCAAATCGATCGATTGAATAGCAAGTGGACTTCATCCCTAATGGTAGGAATCCTTGAATGCAATCCAGACCGCATCACATTTCCATTCAATGCGTTAGGCTTTAAAAAGTCATGCTGGCTGGTGATCGGGGATAGAGTTTTCCAAAATGGAGTAAGAACTAATGAAAAGCTCAAAGTTAATTTGGATTCACTCAAAGTTGGACAAACCGTTGGACTCATGGTTGACTCACAAAGCAATCTCCACGTATATGCTGCAGACACAGATTGCATAGTTGCCAAAAATGTTGGTTCTAAGTGTCGAGCTTTAGTTGTTTTGTACGGAGAAACAGAGCAGGTAATATTATGCTGAGACAAACGCCATTTTAATACTGGTGAAACTTTTAATTCTGACTTATCGTATTGTGTTGTGCCTACAGGTGACAATAGTCAATTCTGACGGCCCTAGTAAGGAACAACTCGAACAACATAATGACGAAAAGGAACTCTCAGAAGATTTTGCTAGATCTTTGACCCTAAGTTCTTCTAAAAGCTGTGAATACGCAAGTGCCTGTATTCGATTTAAAGGCTCTCTCTGTATTCCTGGTAAGTTGATCTAACGGTTGTATGATTCAAAACCATGTTACTGTGACTGTATGATTAAAGATAAAATCATATGTAATTTTTTTCAGACGCATTCTTTGTTGCCTCAGAGCCAATTCAATGCTATTGTGATTCTTGTCATAAAAGTCGCGGAGAAAGCCTCTATTTGAAGCAAGGGGACCCTCCTGCAGAATACGTTGCTCCAGTTGGATGGGTTAGATTTCCTGTGAATATCAATTTTGACACTTGTAGTTCCAACAACCAATCTATGTCTGCGACTGGTGCATTGACAACAAGCACGAGCTCCTTGAGCAATGTTCTAACTACATGGCATGTGGCATATCATGGTCTAGAAATTTTTCATGTTCGAAGTGTCATGGGTATATACATTGTTTTCATAGTCATAATAATGGAAATATTGCACTCGTAGGAAGTCTAATTTCGAAATAATTTTGACAGATTGTGGCCAGTTAATAGCACCAGAGTATTTTCCTGTGACGAATCAAGAAAAGGATGAGAAGACAGATGTAAATGAAATAGTTTTTTCTCCATCGATTGACTACGCAACGATCCCAGAATTTTCTCCATGCAAACTGTAAGTTTATTTTAAGCAAAAGATCTGTGCCACACAGCCAAAAAGTTATTAGTTGCATCTCTACAGATTTTTGGACTACACGACGAAGAAAAAGTTCCCAGCGAAGGTGGCATTCCAAATTTTAGTGCAACCAAGTTCGTACAAAATCAACTCTCCTTCGTATCTTGTGCCACCATCTGTTATAACGAAAGGTTTGGATATCGATTCATTAGAATGGTCTACTAAGGAACAAGGATCCACACATGTTTCGGCCCTTCTTGTTAAATTAGACGGCGTTTAGAGAAGAAGAATCTAGGGTGTATACCTTTTCTAATGAGTTTTTATATGCAGCGTTTCTGACGCCGACCTTACGCAATTTAGAAACACATTCTGGTCATTCCTGAAGACTTCGACATAAATATAGTGTGACTTTAATCAGTAGTTTTTTAAAGTATTTTTTTTATTTATTCAAATGTCGTTTGGTATATTTAAGGGTCGACAGTCGGCTCAGATCAATATAAGCAAATGTGCTAATCTTTAAAGTATAAAAAGTTTTATGCATGGCACTACATTTTAATCGGACATCTTAATCCGATCTGTACATGTTTCAAATACGATGTAAAGTCGTCAGTCTATTACCGGTTTATGTTTTGGCATCTCAGTGATAGCTACCTTGGGTAATTCTGCACTCGCACAACTCGTGTAAAAATATTTATGCTTACAGATACATCAATCAATACTTTTTTAAGTGAAAGTAGGAAAAAAGACACATTCATAATTAGTATAATACTACATCATACTTATTTGAACCGTATGCTTACTAAAAGATTAATTTACAATTAGCTAGCATCTGACAAAGCTCTCAACAGCCTTTTAGTGTGGGTTTTGGTTTCTCATATCTCATACCCTTGTAGGTCTAACATATTCCCTATTTCTACCTTCTCCAGAGTTGTTTGTATTATTGTTACTATTTCCATTGCTACTGGTGCTAGGTAAAACTGGAGTAATACTGTTGTTATTCGAAGCGTCAGTTGAGCTCAAACTTTCATTTCTAGACGTAGTCGTCGACGTTGAAGAATATTCTGATCTACGACTAGTAATTTCTATTCTGGATATGAGATTTACCTTACTAATACCTTTAGGCTTCGCTTTATTAGTGTCTAATAAAAAGGCTGCGGCTCGTGCAACGTCCCAATGGGACATTTCCAGTACAGAAATAACTCTCTCGATATCGTCTACGAGTAAAGATTCCGGAAGAAGAGATTTAAGTCTGAGTAGTTTAACTGCATGAGCTGCATCTTGTGTTGCCTCCACGGCCCATTTACAATCTTCATCAGTAGCCTTCATAAAAGAGATTAAATCAAGTTTAAAGAAGGTTACTACTGACAAGAATTTGCAAATTTAAGTTAGACAACTTACCGATGATCCAAGTATGCGTCGCACAGTTCGAACCTTCGAGGGGTCTGCCTCAGTAGCAGTGCTGAGATTACTAATTAGCAATTTCCTTGGAGAAGGTTTAGGAACATCCGGCTCTTTTACACTCGTGCTTGTGCTATCGACATTATTGATGCTTCTCTGGGGAAAAGTTTCTGGTTTAGGTTCATCTTTCAAGATATTCAAGTTTATAACTTTCCTACTAATTTCGTTGTCCAGAGCTGTATTTGCTTTGCAGTTAATATTACTAACTATATTATTGGCTTCAATAGGTTCTTCTGACGTGTCTAGGACATCTAGTTGCTCAAAATTTTCATATAAACGGATCCTATCTGCAAGGCTCCGGTCCGATTTTAAAAACTTAGCTGTTTCATACTGAGGAAATACTGTTGATGAGGTACTTGACGGCTGCGTTGGAATATTTGAAGGTGGATCCAAACTATTAGTTAAAATGGAGTTGATAGATTCTTCTAAAGGCTTGTTGGGTGTATCCGGGACGTCTAAATTGGAAGTGGGAGAGGTGGGTGGTGGAATAGCTTCAATATCAGCTACTTCTAGACTAGGTTCTTCGTTAACATTTAAATTGTTAGTCTCCATAACTCGGATGTGTTGTCTTTGAGGCTTTGGGGGTGGGGCTGGAGGAACCGGGGAAGGAGTGTCGGAAGAAATTGAAACTTTGCCAGGAATAAGTAAAGGATGCTTTCGTTGGTGACGGGAAGTTGACACTGATGTGAATCCATTTGGTTTATTTCTATCTCTGGGGGGCAGGGGGAGGACATTTGTTGCTTTATTCTGTCGTAAAAGTCGCAACGGATTTCCATCAATTTCATCTTCCTTATCGAGATCATCTGGTGGATTTGTGTGTAAAACGGCTCTTTCATCCGGCAAACTTAGATTTCTGGGTTTGGATTTTCGAACAATACTGCTAACGCCTGACGAAGTACCTGCATACGTGTCCACGTTGCCTGTGGAAGACTTTTGATTTGGTTCTAATTCGTAAGAATCGAACTTTTTTGAGGAACTTTTCTCAGGGAAATGAAAACTTGACGACTTCTTATCAAACGATGGAGTTAAAAAGCCTGAAATGAAAGTATAGATTAAGAATGTTTAAATGGACGCTTATACCAAGCTTACTTTAAAGTAGTTTTAGAAGACAGTAGCAAACAAATCAAAGAAAAAAACTGAATGTACCCAAGCTTCCTAGGGATGGTTTTTCAATCAGAGAATTATAAGCCTCTTTAGCTTCTTCGGTCAATGTAGACTATAACAAAATTAACAATACAAATAGTAGAATTAAGAGGGAAAAAAGCACAATTATTACTAACGACTATAAAACCAATGCATAAGCCAAATTAAAAGATAATACACATGAAATGAATGATTTTGTAGTTTTCATACTTGAATATCCGGGATGGACGCTGCTTCTTGGGAATAATTCCTTCTTTCTCGTTCACCGCGTCCTCCTCCCAACATGAATGAGAACTTTCTTTTGTGACTCGGAGAAGTGGGGGTTCTAGGAGATGAAATGTCATCCAAGGAATTGTTGGTTCCGGAGTGTTTTCCGGGTCGGTCGAGGTCTAACATGGAACGACTTGCTAGTTCGTTAGCAAGGTGAATGGCATGGTCTAAGGTCTTCCTATCTGAGGAAGATATCGGCTTCACCTATATTTAGGGTTTAAAGAAAGCGATTAAGGTTTGGAATCGCTGGAAATCTGCGTACAATAATTCCATCAAAATCTATGAGTTTACCGTAGCAAATTTTTTCTTTGATCGGGCCATTTCTCTAAGTTCATTTTTAACATTTGCCTCATCAGCATGCTCCTGTTGAAGAGCTCCAAATACTTCATCGATTAGACTGGGTCCACCGAGATCGAAGGATTTCTGTTCCCCAAATATAGTTATCGAGTTATCATCTGTTTAGCGTGAACAATAAACCCCAATGCTTTGCTATAAAACCTCGAAATCTCACCTCAAAACGAGGACTATCCAACGGTGATTGAGATTTTGAACTTAGTGCAGGGTTACTTACGCCCAGCTCTGCTCTTCCTCTCGCAAGTATTTCATTTTCTTCGTCAGATATTTCATGATATTCGTGGTCTAAATTTATTTAGAATTTATTATATACACTATGCAACGAAGGGAGATGTGACATTGATGCAGACCATTTTACCATTTCCGTCAGTATTCATCAAAGCTGCAGTTGACAAAAGGGGAGCAGTATCACTCGAAGCCAAGTCATTCATTTCCTGAAGCGTTTTACTAGTAGTTGAGCAAGAAGGTGTCTGCAGTCTTGCTATTGGTATTGCAAAATCTGAGGATGTTTCTGAACTGCTCAGTTCTGGCTTGTATGGTGAGACGACTTGTCTAGGTACCCACGACTAATCCAACAGAACAACAAATATGATGTTAATTTTTTATAACACTTTCAAGCTATCCTTTCTTTTACGAATTATTTTGAAGGATGATTTTTACTTTGGAGCCAAGAAAGGTAATGTCTCCGAAAAATTGACCGTCTGGCCCTACATGTCCAGTATGTTTGAAATCTCCTTGAGGACCACTTATCATATCTGCACTTATTTTCCCTTTTCTTAACGAAGAAGACCTGGAATCTGAAAGCCATTTTTATTTGGTTTGTAAGAAAATATCTTGTATTTTATGGATTGGAAGCTTGTCTAGATGAAATACCATTTCGTTGAAATGGACTTTTCTTAACGGTAGGAAAGCTAGAACCCAAGTAGGTTATCGTATGGGCTGGATTAAATAATCCACTTCGTCCATCTTTCAGAACCCCTTTCCATAACAATGAGGTTGCATCTTCAGACCCAGAATTTTGTGAAGGTCTAAAATAAAATTAAAAATCGTATTTGTAGCATCATTGTCCATTGAAGAACTGTCATTTTTTAAAGATCATCCAAAGCTGTATATTCTAACTTCAGCTTTCCATACATAAATGTTTCTCGGCCTCAACCTTATAAAAATGATTGAAAAAAATCTTTTAGATTGGTCTATTGAACATTTGTAAACCAACTCCAATATATGGAAAGATTTGGCTGGAGTTCAACATCCTATTCTACAACATATGCACGTGTAGAACGGTTATTTATTATGAGTACAAAAGGGGAATGCTTTAGCCAGGATCTTGCATTCACTTATCAGAGAAATTCTTCACGTCAAAAAGACATGCATGCCAAGAGGCCGGAAACTATCAAAACACTTCCCCAACGATCACAGCAATAGGCGTTCTAAAACTATCCAGCCTGTCAAAATAAGACCAGCCTACCCAAAACCAAAATTAGTAGGTAAAAAATTGCGAAATGACTTGTACAGAAATAGAACCCATTTGGCCGCAGTGTGCGTGAGTATCCCATCTAAAGTTAAGTAGCTTCAGCTTCAGCTAAACTTCTGATTTTTAAAACCTTAAGAGGCTGTCTAATCATAATTGTACGTTTTAAGAGTCAGATCTCTAACTGAATAAAGTTTTGAACTAGGAAACCTAAGCATCTCTCAAATAGTCATATTCATTATCATACACAAACCACTTACTTCTTATCAAGAACTGCAATAATATCCCCAGCTTCATATTCTAACAACTCTCTTCGGCTTCGTTTTTCACTCTCTTGGATAGCCTGGACTTGCTCAGGTTTGCACTAAAAAATTAAGCAAACATTCTATTTATCTGAGCAACACATGTAAAGCAAATATACTGAAGGATCACACTTAAAATCGAGGGCTATAAAGGTCGTTTTAAATGTTGTTATTTTAGCTTTTATCCCATATTTTTACGAGAATAGGTATTCAGGTAGTAAGAAAACCTCACTTTAACTTTAATAGCTTTGCTCACCTCAGGCAAGAGATTTGATAGTTGAGAAAAACTAGGTCTCATGCTGGCATCATGTTGCCAACATTTGAGCATTAACTGGTAATAAATCTCATGAGGACAGCATTCAGGCTTTTCCAGACGTTGATAATGTGGCTCGTCTATCGCTTCAAGGATTTGTTGACCCGTTAATGCGGCCCAGGGTTGGAAACCTTAGAATAATAAAAGCAATGCATAAAAATGTATTTATCTTTTGACCCAGAATGTAAGAAGAAACTTTAACCTAGTTTGACTTACCGTAAGAAAACATCTCCCATAAAGTTACTCCGTAAGCCCAAACATCACTGGCACTTGTAAACCTCAGAAAATTGATGCATTCTGGGGCACACCTTGTATTATTAATTAAATTTAAAATATTCAAATTATTAAACAGCGTTGGACACTATATCAAGTTATTTGTTAAGCTCATCTTACCACGCAATAGGTAGCTTCAAATTTACATTAAAATTAGTCTGGTAGTAGTCTTTTCCAACGCCTAGAGCTCGAGAAAGTCCGAAGTCCGAAATCTTAACTTTATTTCGAGAAAAAACGAGGATATTTCTTGCTGCCAAATCTCTGTAAAAAGTTTATAACCTCGTATTTAATTTTTTTTTAAATAGCAACCTAAATTCACAGCCTAGTTAAATATCTAAGCGTACCTATGTATTAGACGCTTTGACTCGAGATACTCCATCCCAGCGCATATTTGTACAGCGAAGTCAAAAAGCGTTGAGACACTTAAATTAGGACGCATTGAAGGCTCCTTCAAACATTCAAGCATACTTCTCAAAGGAGCCAGTTCCGTTACCTGTGGGCCAGTAAATTCATAATTTAAATCATTGAAATAAATTCGAAACGAGCTTAAAATACACGTTCTAAAATCAAATTCTTACAAGCATAAGGGCCGCAGTGTCTAAAACAACTCCGTAAAGTCGGACAATATGTTCATGATCTACTGCATGCATTATGGCAGCTTCTTTAAGAAATTCTACTGGATTGTTTTCCATTCTTTCTTGACTAAGACACTTTATCGCTACTTGGATCTGCAATTAAAGAAATGTTTCAATTAATCAAACCATAACTCACAGTTTTTGACTTATCAAAAACAACCGGACAGTAAACTAACCCGTTGACCATCATGATCTGTCCAAACACCCTGTTGAACCGTTCCAAACTCTCCTGAACCTAAGGTTTTGTGAATGACTATCGAATCCGCTTGAATGATATGTCTACCGGGGGCTACATTACGGGAGTATTTGCTTATCGAACTTGGTCCGGTACTTGACAATGATGAAATCGATATAGCGTTATCCCCTCGAGACAAAAGTTTCTGAAAAAATCCAATAATTTCCATACACACTTTCACGGACCCCATGCTTAATTTAACGTGTAACTGAAACTTTAACTTGATAAGTACCTTTTTCATCTTCGCTAAAACATTACTGGGATAGTGTTTCTGGAAGAATTTTTTCAACCTTCGCATTTCCGGCCGAGACATACCAATTTGTTGGAGGTCATCATCAGTCACATATTTTATTTGTGATACATTTTGAACCTGCAATTAATTAAACCATACATAACATATTTTACTTATCCGTATATTTATCCCTAGTAGCACCAGCACCGTATTTCCCGAGATAATGCCCCACGGGGAATTGTTGACCCGGAGCCCGACCCGATTTGCCACGGGGCATTAAACCGGGGGAGCAATTATTTCCAGAAATACGGTATCTTTCAGTCAGTTAATGTATTACTCCAGATCTTGGACAATCCTACCTACCTTGAGGTCATTCTTAAGACTATTGTAGTATTGTTGTAGTTCGGCCTCAATCAGAAACTCATACAGCCCTGGTCCATTCATTTTTGATCCCATTATCACCTCTGTTCAAAATTTAATACAAAACTTTGTAAATTTCAAAACCCAACATTAGCACACTTTCCTCCCTCATCTAATCTAATCTAATCTAATCTAATCTAATCTAATCTAATCTAATCTAATCTAATCTAGCCTCTAAACCGAACTTCTCTAAATAACTTTTAATAAAATCCACCTTCAATCCAAAGCAAAAGCAACAATATAGTCACGTATTTGGCTGAATTGTAAATTTGTTATTGCAGACATTAAATTGAATAAGTTGTCGAAATAAATATAATATAAACACACACTTCTGAAATCTGAAATGTAATCACACACAATTGACAATGTAGTTATTGTGTAAAAAAACCCTTAGCACATTTAGTAAGCATTTGTCATAAAATACTCGTATACTCTTTAAAAGTTTCGATTCTAATTTCTAATCTAATTCTATTTAATTTAGCATCCTCTCAGCTTTTAAATTCATCATTCAATTTACCCTAATCCTCGCCCATATACCGCCCTCATTAATTATGCCGCATGCCAATCCTTTACATGTTAAAAGGGGTATCTCTCCCATGTTAAATGTGCTTCGAAACATCTTTTTTTATGCAACACAACCCGCGATATCTGGCCGAGGATTTAGGGTAATATACTAAAACTACATAAATCAACGAAAGTGAGCTTTAAAATAATAATCTGCCCTCCTTTTTTAACCAAACATAAACATAACCTAACCTACCATTTATAATTTATGATGAGCATGAATTGAACATGAAACATGAACACTTTTTTTTTATAGTCAAGTGGAGTCATTTTGCTGCTCTTGATATTTATAAGAGAAGAGCTCAATTCATGTAAAAATAAAAAGTTACTACTAAATTATATTATTTGTTCTGGGATAAATGATAAACTATACACTCTACTCTACTTAATATCGCATCACATCTACTGTCAGTAATATACAGTAAAATTACCGTATTTCCCGTTTAATTCCTCCCCCGAAATAATTCCCCCTCCGCCCGGTCTAATTCCACCCTGACCTTTCCATCTTATAAGTCCAATCTTGTCCATGTTAATAGAATTTCTAATTTTCCCTTCGAAGTAATAAAGCCCCAGGGGGATTAAAACAGGAAATACGGTAATATAACATGCGACATATACCCAAACCCAACCCAATCGACATATCTATGTTATGTTTAATATCAATGTTATTTTTAATTTAACCACGACATGTTACATTTAATTTAACATGTTAAACGAGTCGTTAGTTTAATCTGCGAACTGCGATGTGTTTTTTATGTCCGTAAATGAATAATTGATTATGACTATAAATAGTAAATAAATTGCATCGTAGTAGTAAGTAACGTAACAGTAGTAGCAAATCGAAATCCTAACTATATAATCGTTAATAATAGTTTTGAAGTTTATTCCTGAAAGTTTAGAGTTTTCAATTAATATGAACCTTAACCTCATGAAGTTAGCCAAATTGGATGAAATGAAACTAGAGATTATTTAGCCTAAACATTTCCAAGAATCCTGTGAATTTTGGTATTAATTTGTAAAATATGATTAATATCCCTGAAACCTACCTTTACCTAGCCCTGAATGAAACTAGTATCTCTAAATTCCTAAACCACAAAAAGTATATTTGCATAGACCATAGACTATTTATTGTGCATAATGCATAAAAAGTTCCCTCATCTCAAGAAAGAATCCCTCATCTTTTTTTATTCTTTACAAAGATTATTAAGAAAGCGGATGGAGTTTATATACCTTTTGAGGACTTGAAGGGCTCAGTAGTTGTCTAAGGCCCACCTTCTCACAGACAAACCCAAGTTATTTAAGGTACAAATACATCAAGATTAAGATTGTTATACTGAAAAAGGGGTAGTAAACTATGTAAAGTAGTTCTCTCCTTGAAGTCTAACTATGAAATGTGAAGTTGGTAATAATAATAGTGACGATGGGATGGGATGATGATGAGAATGCCCAAGAGATTCTTGGAACAAGTTTAGCCTTCTTACAAGACAACTTTGTTAATCTTGTATAAGGGATTTTTATTTCTACTAGGTACTACTACTACCTTTTTGCTTTAACCCTGCTTTCCTTTCTTAACTTTTGAATAGCATGGACATGCTAAAATTACGGTGTACATATAGAAGAAGAAGCTATTAAGTAATGTTAGAGGGTTTCAAGAAGATTCTTCAATGGAGAGAAACTCTTTTCGTGGGAATGCATGCCAAGGGGTTGATCATTTGGGGTTCCATCCAGGGTGAAATATAGTCAAATTCATCCTCTTCCTTGTGTGTAAATCTGAAGTAGTATAAACGTGTATTTTTGAGCTTTCTTGCATGCATGCTACATTCGATTCCAGCATTCACTCCACTTTTACATCTAACCAAAAGTCCTAAAAACTGAAGTCTCTTGCTTTGGATCTTTGGTTTGGATAGATGAGATGTTCGTTTGGGTCATTGCATAGGAATGCATGTAAGAAACAACATGAGAAACATGATGAGGATCACCTTTACTTTGCCTATAATGCAATGTAACTCAAGCAAGAATGCTGAAAAGGGCTTGTAAAGTATGGAAATAGGTTGGGTGGGTGGGTTTCTGGGTTTGGAAATGAGAATAATATTTATTGTTTGAAATATAGTTTCAGGTAGAGTTTAGGAAATTGAAAAGATGTAGCACAACTAGTTAGATTTAGTCATTTTAGTACATGCGGATGACAAAAATAAACTTGTAGGTCGAGGGTATCCCGGATATTTGGGTATTCATTCTGATACAAATGGTTTAATTGTATGAATTAATTGAAGTAAAAAGTTTGCATTTTTCATTTTGTAAATGTTACTCAGCTTACGTTATACATCCTATAGATTTTTGGACCGTATTGTTACCTTATAATCCGAGGGCTTTAATAAATGCTTTTAGACCGTTTTATGACTTTTAGTGGTTTATAAAAAGTGATCATAAATGTAATTTCAAACGAGTAGAATTTTTCACACTTTAATTTTAATTATTACAAGCATGAATCTGACTATCAAGATTTCATACTTCCTCAATTCCAAACATTCGGATGGAGATGCCTATGTATTTATTGTTAATAAAGCATATTAGAAGAAACCACTAATTCGTATTCACAATTACTGCCCATAAATCACAAAGTGCTGTCATACACCTGTGGACCTGTAATTATAAAAGCTCTCAGGATGCAGAAAGACGAGCTAGGCTAGATGGGATCCTTCGAATTGGAATTTATTTTTTACTTGGATGTTCTGTTTGTCGGTTCGGGTCGGGTGTGGCTGAATTGAAATGGATTTTACATGAATCCAAATCCAAACATGGACAAAAAAAATGTTTTAAACGGGTTTCGACTTCGACGATGCATGCATGACTTATTCTACTGGCTGTGATTTTGGATTTGGAAGAATAAAGACTTAAAGTTAATCTTGAAGCTGTGATTTATTTGAAAATGCAAGAGGTTTTGTAGAATATGCACTTTTTCCTCATTGACAGTAGGTCTCCCTGTTAATTAATGTTGGAATTCTCATAACTATTAATGAATGTCAGCATTAGTTGGGGTTTTAGTTTAAACGCATTTTCTGTAGACGTGAGCTGGTTCTTCGGGTTAACCTACCTATGTACTATGCAAATGCAATATGCAACTATGCTGGATTATGCCGGAGACATTTGGGCTCTGGATAAGGTTATCGTCTATAAATAGCTTCATACATTTTTGCAACTACGACAAGATCATTACAACGAACGAACTAAAGAAGTAAAAATAAATAGGGTCCATAAAAAAGGTTTACTAGAGGCTGCCATTCTAGAAGAAAAAAAGTTGTATATGGGATTATGGGAAGAAGACTCTTTAAAATACCCTAATATAACGGTAACGGTAATGGGATATGGATAGGGTTTGCAAATGTCCGGTTACAAATTAACTGCGCTATTTTTTGGAAGTTTATGCATTTTATTAATATGAAATAGGAGACTATTAGCATTCTTATAAGTGTATTTTGATGGATGTTAGTGTTAGCTTTACTAGCACCCTTGCTTGCTTAAACAAAGGGATAAACGGCTCATGAATTTGACAACTTTTGTTGTGCTATTTCTATCTCCGTTGCGAGCCAACGCTAATGGAAGAAGAATATCGATCTGCTTTCAAGTTTTTGTATATGATTCAGTCTGCATGAAAAGTTAGTTCTTTGAATTAGTTTGAAATAAACTATTCGGAGTATTCTTTACTTTGAATTTTATTGTTATTTTAGAGCAATTCAGTAAAATAAAAACTTCGTAATTATGAGTATGGGATCATCCGTCCTGTCCTTGAAGGTAGGGCATAAGCTAATTCCAGGCAGAATATGCATTGGTCTTTATGATGGAAAAACACCTTATCTAACCGCAGCAACTTATGGAGAACGCGTAAAAATTCACTAAAAAGGCTACTTTAGGTGTACATTTTTGCAATCAAGTTTTTTTTAATAAAAAGGTATATTATCTTCATGTAGATTTTACTCCTGAAACTTAAGAACACTTCGGCAATGATCCCTGGGAAATCAATTGATGCCGTTCCAGAAGATATTACATTTCTGAACATAAATCAACCCATCTCTTGTCTTTGTGCAGGACCTATGCTCAGTAGCTCCGATAGACATTACCTTTTTGTAGGAACCCAAACCAATGTCTTTGGATATGATGTTGAGAATAATAAAGATCTTTTCTTCAAAGAGGTACATATATGAGAATAATTAGGAAAAAGTTAATGGTTTTTCGAAATGTTTATGTTTGTTCATCCTTGACTTTCAAATTGTGTAGGCTGTTGACGGTGTGAATTGCATAGTAACTGGACCTCTAGTTGGTATTGATCCTGGAACAAATTTAGCTATTGCAGGCGGAAATTGCTCATTACAAGGGTTCGATGCTGAGGGAAATGATCTCTTTTGGACTGTCACAGGTCAATTAGACATATCTGTCTTTATTGTACAGTTTTAGAGTCAAGTATTAATGAGTTCAACTGCAAAAATTGGAGTATGTTTCCTAAAAACTAAGAAGCTTTTTAAAATTAGTATGATTTTTAGGAGACAATGTTGGAGCCATCGCATTGCTAGATTATGATGGAGATGGCGAGAATGAGGTTTGATTGAGGATTATTATATGCATTCGTTTCCACATTTTCAGGCTGCATATATATTTTTTAAACTTAATTTGTAGATGGTCGTGGGATCGGATGATTTTGATATTCGAATTTTCAAATCTGATCAAATAATAGCTGAGGCTTCGGAAACAGATGCGATATCATTCATAGCTCCTTTGAAGGGGAATGCTTTTGCATACGCTTTGGCAAATGGAACTATCGGAGTTTATGAAAAACTGCAGAGATTGTGGAGGATTAAAGTATGAATTTGAATTAAGGTTTTTAATTTACTAAAGATGCTTATTGATTGACAAGGAAATAGTAAAAATGCTTTCCATCAGTCTAAAAACCATGCAGTGGCTATCTGTGGATTTGATTTTGACGGAGATGGAATCCCAGAGCTGGTTACGGCTTGGAGTAACGGAAAACTAGATATTCGAAACACAAAAAATGGAGAGGTGCTTTTTAAGGACAATTTTAATCACCCTTTAGCAGGGATTTGTACTGTTGATGTTAATCAGGATGGGAAAGTTCATCTTATATGCTGTGATATTGAGGGCGAAGGTATGCAATATGCATGCTTTCTTCCAGGATTATGTCCGTAAATAAGTAAATCTTCCTGGAAAAGACAGGAACTTTGTATGATCTTCATTTTGGTTTACAGTAAGAATTTACCAACCCAGTAGTCATGATGGAAGAATGCTCTATATTTCACCTAACGTGGAACAAGAAGCTGTTCGAGAGTTAAGCATAAAAAGGCATCATTTACTTTTAGAGCTTCGCAATTACGAAGCAGGGGCTCAAAGGGCCACTTCTGATCCTTCCAATTCTTCTGATCCATCAAAGCAAGGCTTGGGAGCTATTCCCGTGAGAAATTACAATACTTGTCTTGTCTATTCCCAATAGCAAAAATGTATTCCCATCTTATTCATTTTATAACTGAATAATGTGATGCTGATAGGCAAAAACGCAACTTCAAACCGCTTTTTCACTAAATATGGGTTCAGATGAAAAACAGGTAAAAGAATGCAATAATTACAGTTGAAGGTATTCTATGCAAACAGAGCTTCACAAATATGCATGATGACATTTTTCAGCCTCATGTGGAGGTTACCTTATCCACGAACAATGATACGAACATTTGTGCCGTTTTGATATTTGCGGAAGGAATATTCCAAGGAGAGTGTCATGTAGTGCATCCCAAGGCTGATGCTATTTCGCCAAAAATATCCGTACCCCTTATACCTCCGAAAAATGTGGTCACAGATCTTCATATTAAAGTAATAATGCTAAACAGTAAACCCTTAAATCTGTGGATCGCAGTTATATCCTTAAATATATTTCTATTTAAGGTTTACGTCGGATACAGCGATAGTGAACATTTTCACGTTTTCGAAATGACGAGACAACTTCCTCGATTTTCTATGTACGCTTTGTGCAAAGATGAGGTTAAATCTAATGACATTTCCAGTTTTGTCAAGCTCCCTGTTAAAGAAAGGCCTGCAAGGGTATTACTTTGACTCACAAAATGCTATCCAAGTATATTTAGACTGCTGAATTGTTTATTGTAATACAAATCATTATTTTTAGCTTTCGATGTGGCTCAATCAAAACTTTTTACTGGCTGAAGAGGTTGATTTCAAAGGAGAATTTTCAATTGCTTTTATATCTTTAAGAAATCATCAAGAACTACAACTGGAAGTGCAGAGTTCTGGGATAACGACTATACGAACCCAAAATATTGATTTGGCTGGAGATGTAGTGCAGAGCTTATGCCATTACTTACATTTGGAAGATCTTGAGGTAATAAAACTACGATCTTTTTTATATTGTGTGATTTATTTTAACCCTGCAATTAATGAGCCAAACTGTCAAATTAGACTGAGGCAGACTTTGCAGATGAAGTAACTCAATTAGAAATGCTCGTTCGAGCTGTAGAGGAGTATCAAGAAAGCTCTGAAAGACTTGGAGCCGATATTTCGGACCAAACCGGCATTGTAAAAACTTATCTGATAAGAGCAGAAGATGCTAGATTGATTGGAGATATGTATGTTTAAGATTTGAATTTTATTTAGTAAAATCATGGTACGAGAATAATCTCAAATTTTGAAAATTCATTTAACTATTTTTCAGCAAAGGGATGAGAAAATGGTATATGCAATTACACGAGGCGAATAGAGCTCTGATAAGTCAACACCAGATAAGGTGTCATGCTAATGAAAATATTGCTGAGTCTATGAAGGCTATCAATCAAATAATTCAAAAGGCTGCTCGACTAAGAGGTAATTTAAAACCGTTAAGCACAAGTTAGCTAATGAAACTCAATCCTCGTTTCAAATAATTATAGTTGGAAAACCGAAATCTAACATCATTACCGCATGTCGAGATGCGCTCAAAGTGAAGAACATTGAAGCAATTGCCAGGATCATTAGCACTGGAGTATCGTAAAGAAGAAAGTATAACATTTTAAATTAATGCAAACCAAGTTTTGTTTTAAGTTCAAAATTTATTTAGCTATAAAAATATTAATTAATCATATTAAACTCAGATCAACTATTAAAGGTAAATGATCTGAGGGAGTATGAAAATTGGGTAAGGATACTTTTCTTGTTTCATCTACACCAATTATAGAAGCAATTTTAGCTTTATCTGGAGGAGGATAGGTTTTTATGACTTTGAAAAACTCTGGTTGGTACAGCAGATAATCTATACATCCTTCAAACGCAGTAGTTATATTGGTTAACTCTTCCGCAGGATTGGGATTTTCCAGCTTAAGGTTGTGTTTTACGTTAATTCCATCCATTATTTTTTCCGAGGGGTCTGGAGTAGCCAAATGACAAACGATGGTAATTGGGTTAAAAATAGTTACACACAAATATACAAGGTAAAAGTTAATGGTTACTCACGACTAGTCCAATCTTCATCATCTTCCTTAACCTCTCCCGATGTCAAAAATCGGTAGGAACTAAACGGTGGAGTACAGTTAAAGTCCCCACAAAACAACAAGGTAATCCGAAATGCAGGAAAAGCTTTCTTTGTTTCAGCGACGATTTTTGAAATATAGTCGACGCAAGTAATAGTTTGTAACAAACGGATGTGGTCAGCATCAGGGTGGAAATATAGATGTGTATTTGCTGTAAGTAAACAGGAAGCAGTTGAAAATCGGGACAGACATGTATATTCAAAGCTACAATAAGACATCAGCTTACCGACAACAACCACGGTATTTGGGTCACATTTAGACTTAAATATAGAAACCTGTAGAACTGTGTTTCTATCCAAGAGACGGTTCAAAAATTCTTCGCTTAAACTGCTAATGGCATTCCAAAATGACTGAAGTTTCATGTGCTCAAGTATTACTACAGTTTTATTTTGCAGAAGATCAAACTTTTCCTTATTGTAGAAAGTTGCAACGCCTTCCTTAGTATTTCCCACTTTACAGCTAAAAACTCCTTTGCATCCCACGTTTTGTTCCAGATAAGGCAAAAATTGGGTCTTTAAGAAAAATGCATATCAAGAGTAAGAGTTAGCTTCATACACTTCTAATTTGAATTCAAACCATCCATAGCTTTAAAAATTACCTCGAAGTACCTTTCATCCACTTCTTGAAGACAGTAAATATCAGCATCGTAAGATTTCAGTTCCTTATTCAGAAATGGGATTCTAAAATCCGGAGGTAAGCTTTCTTTAGGACTGGCCACAAACCATTCGGGAGTTGCATAGGTATCTGCTAAGCAGTTATAGCTCACAACCCTGATAAATGCTGGATCATCTTTAAAGTCTGGTTTAGGACACAATCTCGCTAAACGTTCTTCAAAAAGAGGATTGTGCAACTTAGATTCTAAAACCGGAGAGGAAAGCTCAGCCTTAAACGGAAGCCCAAAATATTGTCCATCGGAAGGTACGCAAGTGAATCTTAGAACTGAGCCCAATTTGTCTTCCTCGGGAGTGAATATAAGTTTAGATGAGGTTGTGTCAAGTTTCCACTGTCGAACTTTTGAAACATTGGGATTCTTCTTGGGTTTAACAGGCTCAACGGGTGATGAATTGCTAGCATATTCCCATAAAAACCTAGAGACCTCTAACCGGAAGTTTGGACTGGATTCAATTCTTACTGGAAGAATAGGAAACCCTATAAAGACTTCTTTGAAAAATTTTATAGCAAAAATCTCCGGAGGGTTCAGAGCTAAGTCAAATGTATCTTCGCCTATTTTAACCCGGAGCTTTATCACTCCCGTTAGAAACTCTTTGAAAAGATCTTCTATCATTACGGAATTTGGGACCTCTTCCCAACTTTCCGTAGGTTCTCTTATGCTAATATCTTGTCCTGATTGACTAGGGATATGACTTCTAAACGACTTGAGAAGTGAAACACCGCCATCGAAACCTTTCAGCTTCTTTGACAGATTTGTAATCATTCGATCAACAAACGATTGTAGCGGTTCAGCAGCCGCACGGTCGAAGTTGAATACCTTTCCAGTTTTTAGGGTCAACTTAAACTGAAATCTTTCATCGCCTGGAGAATATCTTATAATGGCACTTTCGGCAGCAATTGCTTCAGCTTCTGACTTGTCCGTGGCCGCGGGCACAGGTCTTGCGCTACTGGAACTGGAAACCGTATGCATGATCGAAGATGTAAAGCACCTAGGAATCTCTCTGAGACAAGATCTACTAACTTGTGGCTGTATTTGGGAAATAGACTTAAAACAACTATACGGTTTAGGTCTACAAATCCCACTTCCATGAGCAAGTTCCAGGACTACTAATGTTACATTAACTTTATTCCACGACTGCTTCATCAAGGAATATCCGCAGAGTTCGATTGGTACGATGTCTTAAGTTCAGCTTGGTTATCCGTGGTCCGATTTAATGGCAATGCAAATGCGTTAATAATCTGAAGATGTCCAGTCAAGTCTTGAAATCCTGGATGGAACAATTAAGTACTGATTGAAGCTAGTTGGACTAAAGAATCCAACACACTTGACAGTTGGATCTTCAATCCAACTAGATTTAAGCATGAATTTATTGTTGAATATACCCTCCGTGTAGCGAAGTAAAAGATCACTCGAACAATTAGCCGCGGCGTATATAAGAAAAAAATAACGGTTTGAAGCCCGTCCGTCCGTGCGGCTTAATAAACACGGGCGGCTTATTGCCGAAGATTTACGGTAAACGTTTTGTTATAAATTGAATTAAACCTAACCAAAGTCTACGGAATACATAAGTAGTTCCATCCAAAATGCAGACAAAAATACGGTCAAAGTTCACACCGCATGCAATAGGTAAACAAAGTGTAAAAAAGCCTCTAAAAACTTACTTTTTCTTATCCGAAATATAAATCCGAAATCCACTCAAGCATTAGCACCGCAATACCTTCAAAGCTCTACTAAAAGTTCCAATTCTGCCGATAAGGTCTTATCTTTTTCTCGAACAGCATACAGCTACAGCACCCGCACCGGCAACCAACTTCCGAATTATCCGAACTTGCAAAATCCGATCCGAATTTCAGTAATTTAACTTTCGAGGGTGTAATAAATAATTTCTCTATGAGAACTCCTCGGGCTATCCAACCACTTTATCCCTACTCTTTCTTCTCGCCCACTAAATCTTAAAAAAACCTGCCCACCCACAACAACAAAAAAACTAGAA
>JAQFZX010001610.1:0-27173 GCA_034682405.1 Hydroisotoma schaefferi | reverse complement strand
GTAGTCATGGAATACAATGATCGCAAAAATAATTCGAAAAGTTTGTTTGGATACATGTTTACCGACCACCCTGTACAATATAGTATAAACCATACTACATACTCGTACTACTTTGATGAAAAGGTGAATGGGTACCAACAGTAGCAGTCTAAGTAAAATACCTATCTTATTTCCTAAATGGTTAGCATAAAGAACAGAGAAAACGAGGAGTAAGTGATTCTGTGCAAAGAAATAAAAAATAAGCAAGTACAGAATGTATTTTATCAGCTGCCTACAGATTCACAAGGTTTCAATTGGACGATTTTTTCCTTCTTATCAAGAGAAAAGTGGAGAAAGGCCATAAGTTGTGTTGAATATTGCCCGCTGGGAGGGGGAAATCAATTTCTTGGCAGATTTCCCTTCGATATCAGCACATTTCTTTTCACACTGATTGTAACCGTTTCATCTCATTTTTTTATACGAACAACGAATGGACGCTCAAGAAAAATCTAGATAAGAAGAAAGTCTGTACTCTTTCTTTCCCTGTCTTCTACTTCCCCAATTTCTTCGCTAATTTACTTTCCCTTTATGCTACTCGAGCCGATCTTATTTGAAAGATTGGATATGCTTGATTTTTACGTATTCTGATTTGTATTTAAGCGATATACGTACCAGTGGAAATAGTATCCTAGCATATGTTAAGTGTATTTTTGGTTAAAGGGATGTATGTATTTTTGTGGTCTGAGGAAGTCTAAGGAGGAATGAAGTTGATGAGTAAGCTGGAATTTGATGAGTTCCCTTCTTGTTCAAGAGTTAATTACTCTCTTGGGTGGATTGTGTGGAAAAAAAATTGTCTTCTATTTTACTTTTAGATTAAACGGTATCGTATGTGACTGGGCTGAATTTCTTACATGAATGTTAAAAGTGAATAAAAATGATAGTACTATATGGCTCTTATACAAAATCTTAACTAAAGATTGGGAAGTGTTTGTCTGGGAGAAAATTTTCTCTTTGCAGCTTGTGTAAGTTTAGCAGGATAGCTTAACCCTCCCAAATAGCTATAATCATCTATTACTATCTAAGACTGTTGTAAATCCTGATCTTGAACTGTCTTGTGGTCACCATACCAATTCATCTGTCTGTCTGCGTCCATCCCTTCTCTGTTTTTACTCTATCTCTTGTTTTCAGTCTACCAAATTACTCTATCTATTAATTTCACCATCTTTTTTTTACTCCAAACCATTACCAACTACCGTCCGTATTTATTTATGGTTATAAGTTCCGTATGAATGCTTTGGTGAAAAAATTAACATTAAAAGGAAAGATAGGAAAAACTATACCATATCATATAAGAACCAATTTCCGTAACAGGAATAAAACCCAGAATATCAAATAAACAAGGTTTCAAGTTATCTTCGTTTGCAAGTCTTGTTTGAAATTTGGTTGTAAATTGAAGCACTACTTCTTAGTGACTAATGTTTCAAGGGTGGAGCTGCCCACCATATTCTCAGTTGTGCCTTAGAAAATGGCGAAGCATGTTAAAATCCTAGCATATTTTATAACCATAAAGTATGACATTAAATTAAATAAATTCTCATCTGTGCAGACGGAACGATTAGAACGTTTACAAACTGCGACCTGGTTTGTTCAGATTGCAGTTTTTCATCTTGAAATTAACGTTTAAGCATAATTTTTCAAAAGTACTAAATGTGTTTATGGCGATTCAAGAAGTAAAAATATCTTCTTGGTGTAGATAGTAAGAACATCTAGCTATTAGCCTCGATTCCCCTGAAGTATGTAACAGGCAAATGTATTATGCAGTGGACTGGGTTATACAGAGTGGATATTACTATCACACGGTTCGGCCTTGCTACTGTTGTCGTTATTCGTGACTTAGACTGTAAATTCAAAAACAGTATTACAAACACATATCGCTGACAGAAGGACTCTGGTCTGCTTCTTGATAGCTGCATGATAGCTACTGCAAGAAAACAAAGCCAAATGAACAAATATATAAATATAACTACAACCCAAGAAGAAGCCCTGTACAGAGTCCGTCGGCACCGCACTTCTTTAAAGGTCTCATAGATCTTGGCTGGTGAGTTCAATCTGAGAATCCGATAAATTGATCCGGTGAGGTAGGAGATTTCTCCCAAGGGAGTCATAGTCATTCTCCCACTTTCCTTCCCTGAGACTCTCGTCGTGTCTTTCTTCTCATAACATGTAAGAAAAGGAGAGGTTTTAAAGGTACAATTCTGCAACCAACCAACCAATATTTTCACCAACTAACCACCACCTAAGAGCAGTACCTAGTAAAAGTGGACTTTTAGCTGTTAGACCTTCACTTTATCCTTTTCTATACGTAAACTGATAACAATCCCTACTTGAAATTCGGTCTCTGACTGCGATATCCCTTGCCGATATGTATTCCTTTGTTTGAAGCCCAATCTGTGGAATTTTGAAATCCTCACCGTTGCATTACATTTGCTAGGCTGCCTTACTGTTGGATGGTGGGTGGGTTTGCTCCAACTCCTGACACTGAATATAAAGTGAAAGTGTCCGGGAGGTGAAAGTCCTCAAGGTCCATGTGGGCTTTCCCACAGACTTCTTTGTATTCAGAGGCTTAAATGGTATTTTCCCTTTTGTATTTTATCCCACCGTTGACTTTAACGTTCTGAAAGCCATGTCCGTCCATGATCCGCTTTCAGATTATGCTACCCTTTTGTGGATATTTGCAGTTTTCGAACTGTAAGTAACTAACTTCCATCCTGCATTATTAGAGCGATTACAATTTTTAATCCCTCAGTAATGGAAGTTTGGGAGGTTACTTTTAGCGGAGTTAATTTAAAATTAATCCTTAACTTAAAATATGTGGGTATGCATAAAATCAGAATCAGGTTAGGTTGATTCTCCATTGTAAAGTTTTAAAACCCCTGATTTTCAATACCCTTCAGTTCAATCGCTCTGTATTTAAATATACAATAGCCTCTTCTACATGCATTTTATACAGTTTAAAATATCTTCCTGTCAATACAAAGAAAAATTAACCCCACAAAAATATACGAGTGATTCTCACCTCTGAAGCTTTTACTGTTCTTTCCCACCAAGTCTACAAAATCTTTATTTATTTGGTCCATTCTGCACAAAAATTCCGTGAGGGATCCACTGTTATAATATCCCTCGTCGCGTGCAACATGAGCGTTTTTCACTGAAAAAGAATAAAATTTAGAGCCTTTTACCCAGCTCAGAAATCCAAAGGAGTGTTGTCTATGTGGTCTTTATTCTACTGCGGTTGGATCTAAAATTTCCCATTTCCTATGCTAATGTCCTCTACTTGCTAGCTGAACTAAAAAACTCTTGGCAGCTCAAAGCCACATTTGTGCTTCACTCTTTCTTTCTCTTTCTCTGTAATATAATATAATAAAACATGTATCCATCTCAGGCCCAGTGCGTTGGGATTACACTCTTTTTACTGCAAGCGTGCTATATCTAACAGTTCGTAGAAAAAGGGAGGAAGGTGTGTGCATGTGAAAGAGCCTTTTGCTTTCACTTTTCTCAAAAGCCCTACCAACCAACCAACCATCGAAGTAACCACACAGCTAACATCCTTTGGCCTAAAATACGGCAGAATAAAGTACATTAAGTAGCAAAAAGTGTAAAAAATAAGACTGCCAATACTAAGTATTATAAAGAATTTTACAACTTCTAGCTATTGATGTACTCTTCGGCTTGTGTGCTTACTTGTAGTCAGCCTTAATATATTGACTTGAAAGCTCCAGAGATCCATATTGCCTTTAGTGTGGCTTGGCTGGTATTGGCATTGATGGGGTGTAGATTGATACTGCGTTACATTTATCGTGTATATTACAGAAAAGGTAAAAATAGCTAGGTAAAAAGATGAAGATGGAGTGAAAATGATGGGTGCAAAATGCAGATTGGCTTTCTTCTTTCCTTTGTCAAAGATTTTATTCCCCTCATTTTTGAACGCATTACAATATATTCAATTCCGATCAAGTAAAGTGGAGTTTTTATGCAGACATGAAGTCCTGGCGCCTCGCTAGAATGTGTATGCAAGGCATTTGCATGATGATTTATTTAAAGCTTCCTTAATGAAAATACTGAGAGCCAACGCCTTCAGATTGACATTTGTAAAACTTGCAAAAGGATTTATTAAACTAGAGATCGATTTATGTGGAGATTTTGTTGGCGAAAGTCTAATTTTTCCCGTATCTGAATTATTTATGCAAATTCTATTGCCATAAATCATAAAGGATGACACTTATTTTTAATTTGCGTGAAAGGAATAAAAAGTTAAATGTGGACCGGGCTAAATCTAATTGAATCAAATATGGTTACTGGAATATATTACTCAGAAGAAGTGGAGTCAGGATGCCAAGATAACATTTTCAATAAGTAACAGATCTCGAGCGAGAATGATAATTCTTCTGTCGGATCAGCTCAAGGAAAAAACTTGCCCTGGTTGTTAGATTCAACTCTAATTAAAAATTTCGTGGTATCAGTTGGGTTCTTCTGTGAGTTTGTGATACCATAGCTGGAAATAATGTACTGAGTTACGACTTGCTCGGTTGACATCTCCCAGCATGAAGTAGCAGTAGTAGATAAGATAGATAGCAGTAGTTAGTTAGTAATAGTATAGTTAATGCAGTTAGTTTGTAGACCCTAGAAAAATTAATTTGTCAGCATCAAGAATAAAATAAAAGGAATATATTAACCACTTCTAGTTTTATTATAAAGCGAAGTTAATAATAGTATTATGCTTTACCAGATGAACCCTTTTAGTACCCATTTTCCAATAGGGATGTAATATCTATTTCAAGAGATGAAAAAATTACGCTATCAGGTTACGAGCAGAATATATATGAGACCATAGGATGAAAATTGAGTAAAAGAAGAATAGTGGAATGATGATGAATTCCATAGGGGGTCTGAATAAAAGAATATCTTACAGCAGGACATTGGATCCGCCGCAGCATTGAACCAGGAAATACCCGGGTGAGATGTTCACGAAAGGCGGAGGCAAAAAATCCCCGAATGAAAAAAATCGGGTATTATAATACACTGTAAAAGGAGGATTGAGAAACTCTTTTGTCAAATAGGTTTTAGATTTCCCCTTATATTCTTCGCTTGCTGCCTAGCTGAGCAAAGTGTGAGACTGAACTCTTGAAAGTTTTTTAAGCCTTATTCTCAAAGAATAGTGTAGTACGTATCGGAGTTTTCAACTGGTTAAAGTAGTTGACTTCCCTGATAGTGTTATTACTTTAGAGAAGCATGATATCGAGAGAAAGTATCATGGGTAAATAACTAGGTATTTATAAACGTCTAGATGGGTTATGCAGCTTGCATAGCAAGTACTGAATGATCCAGCTGATTATAAGGACAGCGATGAAGTTTCTCTTGACATCATTTATCCAACATGATACGGGGATTGTTCAACATGAAAGAAGTGTTTCATTTCCATAATTTCAATTTAAAAGTTCTGGCTATGCTTCAAATCCACGTCAACTACTGTTTTTAATTAATACTGTGTTACCTCTGAAAATAAAGCATGAAGAAGATTTATGTCGGAGTAAAAAATTGCATCACCTTCGAAAGGAAAGAAACGATGCAATGCAATAGTAAAGTTTGAAATGCCGCAGTAAAAAACCTAGTCCATTAAGAAAGACAGTAAACCTTCTGGAATTGGTGAGGAATAGGTGGATTTGTCAGGGAAGGAAATGGACAGAAAGTCTGATGAGGCTGTATTGTCCAAATCACGAAACAACGATTTCTCTCTGTCCCACGTCCTCCTCGTTGATCATCCTTGGGGAATCCTTCTTCTTCTTCGTCATGACTTTGGCTTCTTCTTTTATTTCATTTCAAGGACACGCAAATTCTTTAAACTCTTCCATCTATTAAAAAACTCACTCTATATGACAAATATACAATGAGGGGTCTAGTATGCTCTCTCTGTACATGTTTGTAAATAAATATTATAAAAAAATGCAGCAGCACCGAAACACAAAACTCCAAAAACCCGGCAGTGCAAAAAAGCAAAGCTAACAACAACAAGATATACTTTAAGACCCTTCCTGACCCTCTTAGAATTTTTTATAAAGAACTGGTCCCGTAGTCTTTTACCTTGACCTTTTTGGTGAAGACTGATGTTTATGCAGTGGAAAGTGCTCAGTAGCAGTGCTTATGAAGTATGACAGACATTATGAGACCTTGCAAAATTATAAGACCGTTTTTGTATTCTGGTAAATAAATTAGACCTGTAAACTGTAACGTAATTAAAAAGTGAAAACAATCATCCAACCCAAGAAATTACAAGCGTTAATACACTCAGTTAGCCGTATATAAACAATGTACATGTAACTTTGCGTAGTTTTTGGAATATAGGCAAGAAAAAGTCAGTTGTTTATCGTTACAAAAGAGTAGTAAGTATTTAATGTACAATGTGATGCAATGTGTAGTATTTTTGTAAACGAAGGTATATGAAAGACGAGAAGGAGTAGAGAATGAAAATGGACAGTTGTGATGTGTTGCATCCTGTCCTCCCTAATATTATGTCCATTTATCATTAAGGAAGAGGACAAGGCTTCCAGGAGCTGGATAAAGGACACTAAAGATTGAATGTACTGGTTAGGCCAAGGTGACACGCTGTCTCGTAGGAAAATGAAGAGATAGCAATAAGTATCAAAGGGTCGCTAACGTTAGTTTTTGAGAAACCTCGAAGCTAGAATTTCATATAGCAAAGAATGTAATAAAGGTAGATTATCTGGTGTTAAACGTCCGGGGGTAGTACGGCCTTTGGGGATGCATCATGAGGGGCTTGGATGGACAGGTTTATAGGTAAAAGCAAAAGATGAGGAAAGTGCTTTACTAAATTTAATAAAGGTTCCAACCTTTACTTGCAACTGAAGGACAAATGTTCAGCAGGGTTTATTTTTTTCATTAAGGGCGATCATTCATGATAAATGGTTTGAAAATTGATTTTGAGACTTTCTTTTTGGTCTACTTTCTAACGAAGCTAGCTAAAGATAACTATCGTCAGATTGTAGCAATAATGTAAGTAACAAATAAATGCAGAATATACATAACTGTTACATTAAGTATCTGTTTTCACTCCTTTTAAGGCTTACAAGTTTATCAGTGTGAGCAATCTACCAAAATGGTACCCACCCACGTCAACTCTACTTTTTCAGTAGCAAAATTTAGCGGAGAATAAAGGACTTTATGCTATATTAGCAATACTAAATTACTTAAATCCGTTTTTACCTGCTCCTCACGGAGAAACATTATTTACTTTGCAAGAATTCCTCCGGTGTGCAACCTTGCTTTATTGTCATTGGAGTGGTAAAGGTTTAGGTAAAGGTGTGAAAAGAATACAACAGATAAGAATCACAAATTCCAAGAAAGTAATTGTAATCTCCAGGAAACTGGATCAAGAGCACGTGATATATTGAGCAAATCAATTAACTAATTTAAAAGGAAAGCCGATTCTTACCTATTTAAATAAAGAGTACCATGAAGTTGAAATGGGAATTAACCTCAAGAAATAATAATAATATAAAACGATAAAACCAAACCCGTTGTTTCACATTGCATTTCTCTATAATATAGTAAATTGTGATTGATAATGCGCTTTAAAGACACAAAAGGCCTACTAATGTCAAAATAAAAGTCCCAAATTAATAAAAGCATCTGCATACCATACCTAAATACTTTTTGATGTGTAGTTAATCCAAAAAATGTATGAAAGTTATTCTATCTAACAGAAAAGTTTTGAAATCCATTTATTTCTTCTACAATCTATGAAGAAGACTGCTCAGAAGGCACATTACACTTACCTATACAATTTTAAAAATATGATCCACTTTCTGCCAAGATAATGCGACAACAGAAGATCACAAGTAGAATATCCAAATACTATGCCATAGGACAGGTAATTGAAATCATGTAATCCACACCATGCATATCTTGAACTGACATCCATCCACTTTTATAGATGTGCTTATTATTTACATGAACTCTTTTTCCTAACTTAAAAATCCAATCTCAAAGTTCTTGACTGATAGTCGACCGACTGAAAAAGGAGAGTCAAGTTGCTGCTCTCTTGGGTACGTTTACAAGTGCCTATTAAAAAATTTAATATGTTTAAAAGAGGAAAGCTTGAAAAAAATTCAAATTAAATGACAGTTCTACGATCCTCCAAAATAATAACTCTTAAGGAAATTGAAGTGGATTTCTAGGTTCTGCCGAACTTTTCAGCTTTACATTGCTCAAGTATTTTCACAGAGTAGTGGGTAGCATTTTTGGTATTGTAAGCTTCAATTTTCTAATTTCAGTATCAAAACTTGGAGGAGAGATGTAGTTTTACTTGAGGAATAATTTAAACCTGTAAGTGAAAGTGCGATGACAGGAGAAGAATAGGGTGATGTCTGTACTCTCCAGGGTAAAAAGGATGAGTGACATTTAAATTTGGATGGAAAGAAAGAAGGCTCTTCGTTTTTGTTAGCTGAATGGTTCTTTAAATTTAAGTGCTACACGTTGTAATTTGTCAGTCATGTCATGTTCACAATCAGTTCAAGTTACAGCCTTTCCATCACCCAATACTTACCTTTCGTATGCATAACGTATATAGTGTAGCATATGTGTTTGTTAAAGATCCTTGTATTCTATACGTACCTACTCAAGTCGTTCTTGTTGCTTTACCAATTTACTCCTTTCTCCTAGAATATTATATTATTAGCTCTCGAGAGACATCAGGAGAGGTGAAAGCCTAAATTACTTTTTGGCCTGGTTTAGGTAAAAGACTGCTTAGTCAAAACTCAAAATAAAGAGGTTTACATGCTGATTGATGCTAGGGATGGAAAGTTGTCTTGTTGGATTTGAAGAAAACTTTTGGAATAAGATGAAAGTAAATGGAATGGGAGGTGTATGGAATAATTACTGAATTGTCTGTGCTGTATATTTTATTTACCATACTATTAGAACAGTTTTTCAGTTTCATATTTAGCTTCTAAAGTAAAAAATTATTATTTGTCTTGTCGCCCATTTCTATATTGGTTCAAAATTGTATTTAAATCGTATCCTTCTATTAAACCAAACGTTATAAACGAGTTTATCCATTTTACAATTGTAAGTACTATATCTGCCAGTTTCGATAATTCCCGATGACTTGTTTACTCTGCTTCAGGCTTAAAATAAATCCGTAACAAGGCCGGGCATCAAATACTTGCTATGCTCTTCATAATCATAATCAGACTCTTCCATGTTAATGCTAACAGGGTTCCTGCCAGTCTAGTCTGTTGCTCAAAGATTTTAATAAGTTTCGCTTGAATGAGCCTACTTCAGGTGGATAAGATGAGATTACTTTATAAACTCATATACCCAAGTCTACTCTTCATACTGACATGTCGATCCGCCTGTATTCCATCTTTCTCTTCGTGTATAAGATTGAGTATCGTATATAAAATGAAATGATGAAAGTTAGCCAGGTACTCGGAAGTAAAGCTTTTTACATAATCATTTGATATTATATGCGAGCATTTCTGCGCGTGTTTTCGAGATGAGAAAATTTATGCTCTGCTTGCTGATTATAGAAACTTCTTTCAACTATAGAGCCAACTCTGGTAGTCAGCTTGACTTTCTATTTACATCTTGTTTACAATATGCCATGACGATGATGAAGATGAGATGAGATGATGAAGGGGAAACTACCAATTACCGGGAAGATCTTGGGCAACCGAAACAACCTCTTAGATGTTTACCTAGAGACCTGTCTTTAGTAGTATTTATTTATAGCTTTAGCTTATTTCTCAAATCGGTATGCTCGTTGCTGTGTTGCTTGGTGCTGGAAAGCAGGAAGGTGGGGAAATTACATGCTGCTGATTCGTTTCTCAGTCTCTAAAATCAAAATGGTCGAAATGTAATGAGAATTTTATTGGAAAAGTTTCCAAACATCTTATGTACTTTAATTTCGTAATATCTTTAGTCAGAAATATATTAGGATTTAGTTACACACAAATATTATTTATATATTTGGAAAGAGATCTCATAAGAAAATAAAGTACTTAGTTTAATCCCCTTTCCTTATACTTATTTACCTTTACCTACATCCCTACAACACAATGCGTCCCATAATTGCTTCATTAAACACTCTGCTTTGGAACTGCTACCGTTTTAGGCAATCCAACTAATAAATCCGAATTAAGTAAACTGCAAGCCATAAAACAAACGGATATCTAAGTTGGTAAGGTAAATGGGAAAATAGAATTTCAGTAGTCAATTATACAAGAGTAGCTTTCTTTCCTCTGCTTTGGAAGCAGCTCTTGGTCTATTTATCTGTGTCATAGATTTAGTCCAGCCCGCAGATTTGATTTCATGCCATAATCATTAAAATTTATTTTCCACCCAGTCCACTATTATTACCATCGAACTGTCCCACATTTATGAGCCCGCATCCTTTTGCATTTAGCCCTTGCAAATTCGAATACAGCCACAAACACCACACCCGCACCCGTTTACACTTACTTTTACAATGACCCATTGTCACTGCCGCTTGCGCTTATTAGTAGTCAAGACATTGGTGAGCATACTGTTTATTTGCATACTTTAGGGAAAAAATACGTTGGGCAATTTCTTTTAAATCGTTAAACTACCCTACATCCACTCTGCTTGACAATAATTTTTTAGAAGTGCAATTTTTTTAGCAAATAAACGATTTATATAAACTACCAGCAGAGTTGTATATAACTAATCGTTAAAATACTCTGAAATGACACACACTGGTAGTGAAATGCACATTGAATTTAATAACGTCCACAACTTTCACCTCTAACTGATTACGAGTCTTGCTCTTCCTAGCGTTAACAGTCTGGATTGTTCCTGTGGTCACTGGGTTTTAAAATGTGGTCCTGAAGCCATCACACGCACTTAATTTCTCTATCTCGTACTCGCACGCCGACTACTTACTTAAGTCCACTTTAAGCTACAACAGCTACGAAATGATGATGACCTACTGGCACTATTACCATTACCACTGAAATTACTATTAGCTATTGCTACTAGCATTGAGCATTAACGCTACTAGCTTGAGAGGCGTCACATTAAGCAAAAGTGTCGTCTTAGCCTGAGTAACTGTCCCATTCTGCTTGGAAATTTTTTCCTCCTAGTGTACCAAACGTAAAGGCCGGAGTGGTTAGTGTAGATTTATTGGTGAAAAGGTAGCTTCAGTCATTACATCTATAACAACAGTTTCTGGGTTCTGGGACATTCTCGAGGGTGAAAGTGCACTGGGGAGATAAGACTCTTTCTCCAGTAATACTCTGAGAAACTAGGTCAGCACAGCACCGGCCCTGTGGGGTTTCAAAGCCTTAAGAAAGACAAAACGATTTTAGATCCTCTACTCAATCTTTTCAGTGTATGCTCCGACTTTATTTGAGTAATGTCCACAGCAGTCATTCCTTTCTGTCCAGGTTTTGTAAGATAAACAGTTTTAGAAAGATGGGTAAAATCATCTTGAAACTAGGTTTAATCTGATCCTGTAGAATTAAACTATTTAGTATGGTTACTTAATTGTTTTTAGAAAATAAGGGTGGCGACAAGAATTGCTTTTGATAAAAATGTCAACTTTTAAAGATATATTATTGGTGTGTACTAGTAACTGAACAAGGAACAAGTGGGTTACAGCTTATTTGGCATTGGGCTTGTCATGAGCCGATAAGAATTATTTTATGATGGCTTATAAAACTCATTGACTTCTTGAATCGTACACTCCGTACTGTATAAAACTTACTATATATACAGCCAGTAATAAAGTGTTCTTCAAACCAGCAATAAAATGACAGAACAGATGCGACACTACTTTACAGAATATTGGCTACACTTTACATTAAGCCCTAGTTATGAGTTAGAATTCTCTTGGCTTTTTTGTAAAATGATTATGATTAGCAATCTACCAGTTCAGAATGATATGATTTTGAAAGGGTTGTTAAGAATCCTTGTGCATTATAGGAGGTCCTGAAGAAGGAATAGAGAGAAGGATATATTAAGTACGTGTCTCATGCATGAGTGAACATATTAAGAATTTAGTGCTAAGGCTCATAAAGTAAAAGTACAGAATCACTTATTACTCCTATTAAGTCTAGTGTAGCACAAAGTGTTGGCTATAATCTTAAAAGAAAGGAGACTGTTTAGTAGCCTCTACTTTTACTCCCCGGACCATAAAGGTTAGTGGTTGTAGTTAACTCTTTTCATAAGATGAGATAACGACCTCTTTGTTTTTTGCGAGGTTTTGCAAAAAATGTTGAACGAGATAGGATGAATGAGATTTGATACCAGGAAACGAGCCCAGTGGGGTGCATGTATATATTATAGAAGTTGTTGGATGATTTTATTCTTATCTACAAAGACAACTACGATCTTGTCCTTGATATTTCCATGTACGCATGTTAAGCATCCCCATTCTATTATATCTATAATAGGTGTATGTGCTGTAAAAAGTAAATGGTAACTTTGGGGCCTTTGCATAAATTCTTTTGTTGAATTGGCCAGTGCTTGGTGAAAGATAAAACGTTTTATGCTGCATAAAAGGTTAGATACTTTCTCCTTCCTGCAGGACTCTAATAAATATACTCATTTCTTAAGCAAGTAAGTGGGTATCATATATACTAGAAGCTTAATGGGATGTTGTTTACTTGGTTAGATGACAGGGTTATTGCAGCCAGAAGCGGATCTAGTTTAGATTAGAATTGTTTTCCTAAAAAGTATACGAGGGCTGTACTAGTATTAAAGAGACCATTGAACCTACTTAATGAGCTCCTATAATGTCCTATGCAGTCTTGCGTGCATCTGTCTACAACTATTAAGAGAAAGGTCTTACAAGTTTCAAATCCAATACGAACTTCCTCAATTGAATTCACTCAAGGGAGTTTCATTTATGGAAGATAACGTTACATTTTAATTAGATTTTACCCTTCCTTGACTGTCTCTCATCCTCAAGCTTGAACTTTATTCTGCATGGTGTCAAAAACTACAAAACATGAAGTTGCAAAAATAAGTTGAAATGAAAAAACGAAAGAATATATAATATCGTACTTTCCAAGTACTAAAATGGAGTAAAAGTTTATTGGAAAGCAAGGTAAGGAAGGGAGCTTATAGTAACTATCCCGTTAACCAACGGAACTGCAATGTGATGAACCTAATATCTACACCTTTTCTTTGATATATTTGGAAGTGGGGAGATTCCACTGAAAGGGGTTGATTATTATATTATATTATATGAAAAATGGAAGAAACCGCACCAAGAATAAAAGAGGATGTGCACAGAGGAGGATGAATAGGATTTCGGCTAACGACATGAGGGAATCTTCTTTGAAGAGCACAATAAACCATTAGAAAAGGGGAAAATAGAAAGAAACTTTATCTTTGGTCGTAGTTTTCTTCAATATCTCTTAGCCACTTCAAGTTTTTGTCTACTCTTACTCGTACAAGACGCTGTAAATGGTTTAATATAAAATAAAAGTGAAGCAGAGAAAAAAGTAAAGCTGCGACGGACGTGTGGATAGTTGTGTAGTTTTAACTGGAAACTGATACAATGATGATGGTATGAGAGGTTATAAATGATCCTTGCCCTTCGACGGTACAATTGCTGGTAGTATCGCTATAAACCCATACAATAAGGACGTTATGGAAGCGGATCAAAGTGTAACGCATTTTTTAACGGAATATTAGGGATGACAAAAACAAGCCAGTAAAGAGAAATAGTAGCATGGATTGGTCGAAAGCGTTTTAGTACTTTATAAATTAAAATACAACCCTAAAATGATTTTTGATTTTTCTAAACTTTAAAGAAGTTCCATTTCATATAGAAAAAGCCAGTGGCGTATTAAAAACAGTATGCAAGTAAGTTCAACAAATACTAAAGCAGTTCGTGACAAATGATTTACATTTCTCATTTGAAAAAGGTCACTCCCAGGTCCCAGATAATTTATCACGTCTAGTCTTGCTTGAAGCTTACCTGATTCTAAAATGTATGACATATTTAAGCCTTTACAAGCTGAGCATGACTAAAATCTCCTTTGCATGTTTGTGTACTTTAAACACACACTGATGGCTTTTTGCTGATGCACAATTCTACTTGAAATACTCAAAGATCGGATTTCAAATGAGGGATTATGAAAAGTGTTAAAACCCGTTCATAATGGGATATAACAGACTCGGCTGAGCAAATAAAATGGGTAAACTAAAAGAGAAAAGATAAACTGGGGATATATAGTTCATTTTAAGGTTCACTCTCCCGTGTCTGCGTTTTTAGATCTCTTGTCCTTCAGAAATACTTTCAAGCGTATTTATTACCGGAGTAAAATCGTACTAAAATTAATATTTCCTCTGTGAAGGCAGAAAGGAAGAAGTGTTTTTTTTGAAGAAATGTAAGTTCCTTCCTCCGGTCTATATATCCCTTCTTCATAGGAATCAGGAGCTGAGCATATTTATAATTTAACAAAAGGACATCTTAAAGCTTGCCATTAAAGCACCTACACTTAGTTTACTAGAAAAATATTTTCTTTCTTTGAATCGAAAGTAAATGAAGATATACAGAAGGATGGGCTGAAAAGTAAATAAGTCAGATGGAAAAATTGCTGAATGTTTAGGACTTCCTTGTCATCAAAGTAGAATTTCAAACTGAATGTCAGCTTTTTAAGAGGGAATTCTTTCTTTCTGCAGAATTTTTTCCAGAACGAGAAAGAGGATGATGGAATTGAGTCCGCTTTCTTTACTCTACTTTCCTGTTAGATTGTTATTTTATGAAAAGAGCAGCAGATACTGATACTCTGCTTCTTCTTACAACGACGGCTTTACAAAAAATATTTTATGAAAATTCTTTCCTCCGTGTAAAATGATTCTTCCATGATTCCAGAAAAATATTGAAGAATCATGCAGTTAAGTGAAAAAATGTATATTGTATTTAGCAGTGACCAAACTGGGCCACGGAAAGAAACAGTTGCTCTTGATGTCTTTAAAAAAATATACGCTTTCTACAATATTTGTATTTGGTTTATTTTCAGATTCAATTGGCTTTGTCGGAGCAGAAAGTCCTATTGCATTAGCCGCAACCTCTTCCCTGACAACAATGTCCGAAGTCTCGGGACTGGCGGGTCAGAATGTCCTACTTCCATGTCAACTCAGTCCGGATACTTGTGGAAGCATACATTCGATAAAATGGTACCGGGCAGACAGAAGAGTTTACATTTTCAGTGAAATCGGAGCGATTTCTAGAGCCGAGGATGATCTCGCAGATCGGTAAGGAGTTCAATAAAGTTATGCGCATCACTCTATCACTACAGTCGTACATATTACTAGCACAATTCAACTTTCAACATTATTTTACGTCAAGCATATAACGCCGACACGGCTTTTGTATGAAACTTTTATTGGATTACAACTTTTTGCACTTTTCTGTTCTGAAAAAGGACTTTGGTGGCTCCTATCTTTTTTGTACAATGGAAATAATTTTTACTTCCAGAAAAAGTATTCTTGGAATTGGATACAATGCTAAGTTTTATAGGTTAGTCCTGCATTTGAGGAGTTTAACCGCTTGAAAATAGGTGTAGTTCTTCTAGAAATGCATAAAAGATGAATCGCGATTCTCCATAAGCAAATGCAAAGTTGGATGGAAGCTTTGTCAGTGGGAGTTATTTGGTGGCAACCAGGGGTTTGGTTTCAATCCATAAGATACTGTTTTTTTGTTTTTTGCGGACTTTTCCTTTACATGATGCAGGAAGTCGTATCAATATCTTTCGTTTGAGATTTATGACGGATAGAACGTAAAACATTTACGCAGTTCAGTATATTTGGCAGTTAAAAGCTAAAGAAGGGTTTCATGTTGTCGACTTGGATTTTTCTGTAGCAAGGGTATTGGTAAAAAGAGGGCACATTAAATATTTTATTGAAACACCAACTGACACTTTGGAATAGAGTAGATTTATATAATTTCTCGGCTGCTTTAGAAATCTGAGCCTGTTATGCTAGCGTTTCTTAATCAGCGTTTCTTAACCAGCGTCTCATGAGATATTTTAGAACAGAAGACAGCTGGTCAAGTCACAAAAGTTGACTTTTGTCTCGGACTTGTCAGAGTCAGGGAAAACGAACCGAGACCTAGTGACACTTTCTCTATTAATATACTTACTCACTGTTGATAATCTTGGTGAACTATAAATCATGTACAGGGTTGTACGTGTGCGAGAGACAGCATAAAAATAATGTTGCAGATGGGTTTAATCATGGAAGCATGTTTATTCACTAGTGTGAGATATGTCTTTTTCTGCAGTCTGTGTACTAATTTTTCTGATGGCTATGTATGCGAAATAATATTTCATTTGAGGTCATCAGCCAGCTCCAAATGTTAATTTCTGCAGAAGAATCAATTTATTTAGTGGAACAAATTATAAGAGGCTGCAAGTTAAGTTAAATTATAATTTTTAGTAGATGTGAGGGTAGTATTTTCTCCAAGTTGTGTTTGCATTAAGCCATGCACTTAATGTAATAAATCAATTGCATATTTCCAATTATGAACCTCGTCTACTGTTGCATTAACAAATTAAACACTTAACAACCAACCGACCAACCTTTTCTACCATAAACAATTTAATAAAGTATCCAGCTCAGTATCAATAAGCACAATTTTAAATATTACATTAATACATTAAAATAAGAAGTTCACCCATACACTTTTTATGTTTGGCAATTAAAATAATGGAGCTTTATAACTGGAGTAAATAGTTGTTTGGAGGCTTCCTATATAAAAACAATAATCTTGCAAGCTGTAGTTTCAGGAGACCAGGAGGAAGACATCCAGTCTAAAAGTGATCTCCGAGTTACTGCTATAGTAAAATGATAACGGATGCTTTCAATTCAAATTAAAAAAACTCTGTAGACTTTTAAAAGAATCCAAGAGGGAAAATGTAAATTGTAAGAATATGCATTATGTACAGATTTTCTGCACACATAACTTCACTACTACTAGAACGTTCGGGTATTGAATCAACTCCGAGTTTGAGTCATGCACACAATCTACAAGCTTTTTATCAACTTACAGCTACAGCAAGCAAAACGATAGTGCTGTATGTATTTGGTTTGGTTAGCAAAATCGTCAGTTCAGTTCACGTCAATCAAAACGTCTTCAAGTTCTCCATTCTGCCAAGTTAATTCATCTCACGAGCTTCACAGGAAATTCCATCCGAAGTTACATAACTATAGTTGGTAAATTAAGTCTTTTTATACCCAAGAGAGAATTGAGTACTTACTTACTACACATAATCATGTCTAATTCACCAGGCTTTTGTCTGACATGACGGATGATGTTCCTGTTCATCCTTTCTCCTTGAATTTGACGTCTGCCTTTCCTTCTATTCACTAGGATTTCTATTGAATTCCAGTAAATAAGCACACTGTACAGGCTTAGTGATTACTTTCTTTTACTTTGTCTGCATTCATTCATATCACCTTTTTAACCAGAGGTAGAATTAGAATTGCAATAAATAAAAGAAATGAACGGTTGACGGTCTGTAAATAGTTTGGGGAATTAAACTTTTAGGGATTATTTTTCCGCAAGCCTTTTCAATAAAACGCCGTGCTAAGATAAATGAGACCCTTTTATAGCCACTGAATTAACATAAGAATACCTAAGTTAAAACAGAAGCAAAGAGGCAAATTTATCAAGTGCCGTTATAAAAAGGTTGGTTGGCAAAAAATTTTGAAAGCAAAGTGCTATTATCGCTCTGTTTTAAATATTTTTCTGATAAATTACTCGATTTTACTTTATTTTGGCAAGAATTGCAGATTCATTCATTTGGATTTTCGCAATGGTATTAATAATGCGAGCAATAGATGATTTGCAAGTTGGCAAAGGAGCAAATAGACCTTTTTACACTACCCCCACCCACTATAATATTCTACGTATAGAACACGACATTAAGCAATGTCAGCAAGTATTCACACACACAAGTCAGGACTAATAGTTCCCCGTGCCAAATAAGTCAGGTTCAATTAGGGATGAAATTAATAGCAGAAGGGTGGCATTGCTCTTTGTCCTCTTCCTTCCTTGTGCTATCCTGGTATTGCTGACATGTCTCATATAAAACCAACCTATCTTCTTTTATTCAGTTTGCGATGATTTTGGGTTGGGTTTGCTTAAATTTATCTTAGTTTAGAAAGATATAAATGTGTATAAAAAGTTTTGAACTTTTTCAAAAAGCGATAATTCCAAGTGGTAAAATGTGATACTTGAAACCAAGAAATAACTTTACGAAAATAAATGTATTTGTTGCACTGAATTTTACTTTTTACATTATTTATTAGTAGAGAAAGTATGGTAGGACAAATTCTGTTGAGGTTAACGTAAGCGTTGACGTTTATTGACAAACCATGTATATTTTTTGCTGGCGTTTGCTTGTAAAAATTAGTGTAAGCAAGTTTTATAAGTACCCTAAATCCTCGGCCAGATACCGCGGGTTAAAGGATAGGATAGGCGTTCGGCAAAGTAACGAGAGCGGTATATGGGTGAGGATTTAGGGTATATTAGATGACATTTGTCACCTCATTTTTGTATATAGAGACCAGTATAGTATGATCATAGCAATATGAGAGGCTGCTTGAAGAGCTCTTATTTTTTATAGATTTAATAGTTGAATCATGGATTTTCTTTGTCAAACAGTTTATTCAGATACAAATGAGATAATTTGTGAAACAGAGTACTAGAAAAGCTATAGTATGTCAGTTAGCGTAATATGCGATAGGGACAAATTTATCGCAGACAAATACCCAATAATCCATTGTTTAAAGTGAAAGAATGATCAAATGCATATTAAGGACATTTGAGCAGATCAATATTCCTTCCTTGTACTCTACAGTACCATTGCATTGTAGATAAGGTAATATCAGAATGGAATGAGCAAAAGCAAAGAGCAATTTGAGCTCTGTGAAGTGGATGGGATAGGAATCCGAATGGAATCTTTCATAACCGAATTCACATACTTTTTGTAGGATCTCGTATCGATCTTTTCAACAAGTTTGAAAAGAGTACGGAGGAGGGACAAATTCAATTGAAATTTTCAGTTTTACTTGTTTTTAGTCAAATGGGTTCGTACTTGAGTTTGAGCCTTGAGTTGGGATTTTGGATCTACTTTGACCTCGACATCATCTCCAGGAAGGCTCGTAAAAAGCCATAAGGGTCGACTTTAATGCAATGTCTCTAAGTAGGTCAAAGGTTCGTTAATTTTAGCACATGTCGCAGAATGAAGGTTGATTTTTAAATGGCGTAGCATTCAAGGTTGGATCCGTATCGAAACATAATATTGAAATCACAAATGGACCTGGCTGGTTCTAGAGTTTGATCAAAAATCTGTAAAAATCAGGCGTTGTAGCATTAACTATTTTTTTTATATATTGTATAATGTCTTCATTCGTCAGAGATTTACAGAAAGTGTTGCGTTATTGGTCGTGTTTTTGAAGACGAGGAACAAATTTCACTGAAAATGCATTACCTTAAATCTAAATGTGGCTTGCAGGCAGAACAGGTAAACGAGATTATGCGATTACTGGACTATCCGGGTTCAACAAATAGCTTTGCCCACATTAAACTAAAGTACGACATATCGGGAAGGAAACCATATTAACGTTGGCAAACATGCACCTAACTATTGGAGTCTAGTTTGGTACAAAAATAACGACGAAATTATCTCATATATTGAACTATTTGTAGAGTTTCACTTTGTTGAGTTTAGGTTAGACAATGTACACAACTGGTGTATTTTCAAAATTTAGCCGTTCAATATATATCAAGTTCGCGAAGCTGGGATCTGATAAGTTTAAAAACTAAAAGCACAGAACAGTCATAATATACCAAGTCAAAGAAAATGTTTACTTTCCTATCTGTCGTCCCCTTGTATATTTGCCTGAGTCATTCGTACCATCCATTTCTCCCATCTCATTCAATACTAGGCAACTGAAACCTGCAACTTGATATCACGAACAGGAGAATAATCCAATAAAGTAGGATTTTCTGTATTGATTTAACGAATCATTTCTGACTTTAAGTATCTAATCCTGTTTTGAAAGCATAGAACCGTCCAAAGTAGTGAATATCAGTAGTGAACTTATTATTCATTTCATGCAGCAGAAGTTCAAGTAGGGACAGTTGGCCGTTAGTTATTATAATTAGACCAGAAGGATAAGCCTATACTATGTAATATGGGGTTATGCATGCTTGTAGAAATTGGCGGAGTCGTATACAGAATAGAAAGCCTTGTTGCAACTGCGACGCAGAATATTCAGTCTCTCGCGTGACGCAGTTGCCGCCATTAGATTAGCCCATTGAAAAATAGACGTGTAAAGGGGCCTTTAATTAACCTAACGTAAACCATCAATCCCAGCTATCTATAACCTGGCTACATTAATCCCTTTCATACAATGATCTTTCAGTGACAGTGCCCCATTAATTCCTTCGCCGCCTTTTCTTACCCCCACCTAACTGTCTCCCTTCTGGTTTCCACCAATATATGTGAGTACATGGAGCATGTGTATTTAAACGCTTATGAGTTTTGACCCCTTTTAAGGGCCTTTACAGTGCTACTGGATCCTAATCGCAACTTTCGTTAGCTTCTACGCCAAATGTCATGGTATTTGTTGCATCATTATGTTGGAAACGTTCATGGACGGACTAACCCCCTTGACCCCAACCTCCCTGTTCGTTCAGGTTTTTTGGCTTATCGACTAGCTTGACCTCCCCTGTAAAAAGACGTGAACGAGTTTGGAAATGCATAGTGGTCGCTCACACAAACATCTGGAAAGTAAAATCAACTGGGTTTTATTTATATAGATTTATTCTTCCCCCCATCTTGTTAGGCCTACTGCTTCCACCCAAGAAAATCTACTGCACTTTATGTCAAAAAGTTACCATTTTATGAAGGAGCTCTATGCAAAACGCATGATGTAACAGAATTTTGACTGACCATGCAAGCAACCGCAGAGTACTAAGTACAATCTCGGTTTATCAAACCAGTAACCAGTTGGGCCTCATACTTCTCTCAAATTCCACGAACGAAACGGTTTCAACTTAAATCTTGGGATTTTTTGTTCTAGGAGATAAACGAAAAGAAAAAATGCTACTTCCTATTTCTCCAGTCAGATGAAAATCCCAGTTGATTCAGGCTCACGAGACGGATTCATTTATTTGCCATCCCATGTATTTACTTCATACTACAGGAACCAAACCTAAACTCTACAGCGAACCTAGAACTTTTTGGATTATAGTTAATCCCAAAGTTTCCCTTCAGCCTTCAACCTGCATCGCATGCATGCGTGCATCTTGAACGATGCAGTAGTCAAAGTTTTCAGACAGGCAGGCAGTGTTTTATTCAAAATGAGATCAGAGACGAGTTTTTTTCATGGTAAATAACCAGCTTTCTTTTCAGACTTCTTCTTTCTTATGCAGATTTCCCCCTGTTTATGCCCACCGCTGCGTCTTTGCCTGATCTTGGCAGTATTTATTTATAGGTGGAGAAACTCGATGATGAGCTCCTTTTGCTGAATTTCTAATAATAATCTTCTTTCTATGCAAACTTGAAAAGGGTCTACATTTAAATCCTGGTTAAACATGTTAAACTCAGTATCTCTAATGGTTTCGCATCATTGTGGACCTAGTTGGACTAAATTCCAACTGAGCAGTTGGAATTTAGTCTCGCTATTGTGGACCTGGATACGTAGAGGGTAAATTGTTTTTTCTTTCTCCGGTCCTGAAAATAAAACTTTGGTGGGTTGTGCAGTTCGCCTGATATGCTAAGTCTCGGATAAAGTATCATTTAGAGTGCATTAGCAAAAACAGCTCAACTTCTATAACGTTAACGATAACGAAGTCAAATATAAAATTGAAACTATTCTGTTCTGAGTTACATACCTACATTTAAGCTCTACAAGAGTTTTATGAAAAACAAGAGGAACGGAGGAATCCAAAGTCTACTTTTTTATTATAGAGACAAACTATTTTGCTCTTGTTTATTTACTTTAGCAAGATCATTAGCGAAGTCGTCTTAAAGTATACAATTAACGAATTAATCCCATGGGGTGGTTCTACATCCTGCAGCATTTGCCGGATAAATCGATTGCATCCTTGTAGCTAGTTTTATCTTCTTCCCCTTATCACCTAGTACCGTCCTTGGAAATGTAGGTCAAAATTAACATTTGCTTCAGAATCCACCCAGCCTTTGAGCTATCTTTTGAAAGATTCTGAGAAGAACTAACTCTACTGACGGTTAAATAACGAGAAAAGGGTCGAATTTATAGTGTAGCATTTCCGTCATACTACAAGAATCTCAAGTTGTTGCTTTAACTTGTTGTATCTACTTCCGCATCGAAGGTAAACACTACTTATACCTTTTCCTTGGGCTTAAAAGGTAGTCCTTGTAGTGCCTGTGATTGAACTGAAGTGCTGAAAGTTCCAAATGAAACCGGAATACTATACTGAATTGAGGTCAATTAGTGTCCTTGTAGATATATTGGGCACTACAAATTCAATAAAACGTGTAACTTGCAACCAACTAATTATTAAGACTGTTGGTTAAAGTTTGTAGTTTCAATTATCTTTCATTTCTACCTTATGCATGACCTAAATGATGCGCTTTTACTTGAGAAAGAGTTACCAGAAAGTGAAAGACGAGTGGTTTGAAAGTTAGTAATTTGCATAGTACAAATATGTTATTTCACTTGAAGTTTATCTTTTTACAGAGCTGTACTTAAAATGGAACCAAATAGCACACTGGCCCAGTTAGAAATCAACCCACTGATGACGGCAGATGAAGACCTGTATAAGTGTGAGGTGACCTATCTAGAGGCTAAGGAACATTGCGCTCTATTGCAGTCAATTCGATTGAACACATTCGGTAAAATCGTTTTCCATTTTTACGCATACATAATATAGCAAAACTAGCCAAGAGAAGTATTTTTCTTGCAAAGAGCCAGACAGAAAAATACAAGAAATTGTAATTGTAAGTACAGAAAGTTTGCTTTCTCCATTCAATGAAAGTAAAGGGTAATGGAAGGTTTACGGTTTAAATATCTCCACATGGAGGTATTTGTTTCTTCTTAATCTGAATAAGAACACGTTAGCAAGAGTTTAATTACACTTAGTAGCAGCCACTTTACGGTTCAAGGATAATTTAACAGATGTACGCAAAATGCCACTATGCATGTTGGGTTTTTTACCATCATTGTTGTTCTAAAATAGTTATTTTGCTAATCTATCCATTATTCAACATTAATTAATACTAGAGCAACTGTACCTAACGGTAGATGACCAACAGCATATCTAATTTTTTTTTTAAATTTCAGTGTTTTAAAAAGTAAAAGGAGTTTAAAATCTTGTTGTTGTAACAAACAAACCTTTGGAAGTAACCTTGTACTGATTGATGAGTTTAGGACAATGATCTTCGTCAATTCACTATATGAGTTCCGAGGCAAAGGTTAAAGATCTCGACGTTCCTTAAGCTCTGACTCTGAACAACACTCTGTTGTTAAGTCTGCATACGATTCTCCTCAAACATCACGAACCAACCAACCTACTTGGATAAGAGCTTAGGAAAACTTTTAATGGCCAGGACTATTTAATGCTATTTGTAGATCATAAAATATTCATATTATTAGTGTCTGGGTGCATATAAGAAATGTATAAGAGAGATAAAGAAACTTAGGAATAGGCATTTAAATCCTTCAGTCTAGAGTTAGGTTGGTAATCGAATATGCATAGCATACTACTGCAAAGGTTAATTGGAATCGATCCAGTTTTAATGATGATACTAATGATAGGATTTTTTGTCTATTTCTTTTTGTGCCATTGCTCAACCAACAAACCAATTTTAATAATGTCGGACTCAATCTTCTCGGATCGGCTTTTGGCCAACTTTCTCCCGAAAACTGTTGGAACTCCTCATTATTTTATTTCCCTCTTGACGAAAAACCCAAATCGGACGAACCTTGTGAGAACAGCTAAACCCGAATATGCCAGGATTGAAGATATGAGTGGTTCAGAGACACCGAATGCCTCATTGATCGGACCTTTTAATGAGGGAAGCGTCATTACTCTAGTCTGTATTTCTGGTGGAGGCAAACCCGTTGCACAGCTCAATTGGTACAACTCTTCAGCTCCTCTTCAAGGTAAGTAGTTTCTAGAAACTTTTAAGCTCTAATGAATAACCTAGAGTTTGTGTTTTTCAGGAACAGATTATTCCTTTTATGGAAGCTAGCTCAAATTAAGCAGGAAGGGTGTAGAAATTTTAGTCGCAGCGGCTCAGTTCATACTTTACGGAAGAGCAGTACACCTTTTTTCGTTAGGTTGTTTCTTCCAATCTTTTAAAGTAAAGCAAAAGGGAGCCTATTTTTTGAGTTTTTAAATAAATAACTAAAGTCGAGCAAAGGCAGCTAAACGCTGGGAGAGAAAGGGATAAAGTAAAGAGAGTGGTTGTATAAAATAAAATAAATTCACAGGTGTAATTTTTAAAAGTCAGGACCTCAATCCCTTTTAACTCTTTAGCCTGGCAGAGTGAGCACTTGAGTCTTGAGGCTGAGCGAGATAGAGATGGATTGATGCCATTAGTAAATTTATGTTTATTCATGAGAGTTTTATTGTAATTTTGCAAAGTGGTAGTGTCAGTACGAACAGAAAGTCTGAGCTACTGAGTTTCTCAGTCACTTCAGCAAGCTTCCATCTGCTCCGTTGCTGGCACTGGCCTAGTATTACCTTTTGGTACAAAAAGCACAGAGTTGCTTAGTAAAAGCAAAGGAAGCAGCAACTTATGTAGTATTTGCAAATCTCTCAAAGCATTTTGTTCTCATTTTCTTGCTGGAATGTATATGTATTATTGCAATTTTAGGAACTTTCTCCGACAGAAGAGGTTTTAGTTTTACTCTTGCTTTTATGCTAGCTTTGCATTCGTAATGAAATGCAGCTACTCAGATTGTATGCAAATAAGGGCTCTTTCATTTGTTTGCTTAACTCATGTACCACGAAATCGGTGCTGCCTTGTTTGTATATTAAAAGAAGTTAAATTGGATGGCTACGCTTACGGTGGTTAAGATAATACATATGCACTGAGTCGTTTAAAATATGCATTAAATGTTGAGAAATACGCAAAACCTCCGTTTACTTTACTCCTCTTATGTACCATAAATAATGCCGTATCTTATTTTATATTTTTTACGCAGGTCAATACAGGAATATGACGGAAGATGATGGGACAGGAATTGGTCGATCCCAATTAACGGTAACTCTTGGACGAGGGGATTTAGGGGCCAAGTTGGAATGTAAAGCAGCAAGTCCTACATTAGACGTTCCTATGTCTGCTTGGGTCGAGGTTGATGTTTATGGTGAGTGATTTTAATCCATTTTAAATTTGTACTAATGAACAAATTATCATCATTAAAAAGACATACATTTTTCTGGCATTAATTTATGATTCGGAAGTAAATTCTTAGTAAAGTTTTGAGAAAGAAAGAAGATTTTTTAATATAGGTCTTCGAATGAGAAATAGGACAAAAATGTAATCCGTTTCTTCTTGCTAATTCAGAAATTGTTGCGAAGCTAAAAGAAACTACAGTCTAATTTACCCGTTAAGTTCTTGCCGGTTGGCTGAGTTCGTGTTCGGGTTGGAGCATTTATTCAATTGATGGTAATTGCAATAACAATATTGGGGCAAGTATCCTCTTCAGTTTACTCAGCTAGTTCTTTGGTTGAAGTAATTATAAAAATGAAACAATCTAACTCCGCAGCAGACTTGACTCCCTTTCTACACAATCCAGTCCGTAATATTTGGTCTTCTTAAGTAACATTTGCTCACTTTCTATTGAATCAGCTATTTCCTCTGCGCCTGAATGAATAAAAGGTTCCGTAGTTTGCAAATCATAGGTTTTCCTCGTGCTGAGCTCTGTAAATATGCGGTTTTTGCAAAAGCGTATATTTGTACTTTAAATGTATATTCAGCGTTTTGTAGATACCGTATAAAGGAAACTTGGGTTTCTACACGGAAGTTTCGCACTCGTTTCTGCTTCTACTACACTAGTTCGGATTATAGTACTCTTTCCCTTACTTCATTAATGTAACTTTGTGTTTTTGATACCGTATAAGGACCCAACTGCCCACTATCTGCCTATTACACAACAAACAGGTAAAGAGAGAAGTGTTAGAAAACAAAGGTAAACAGCCATCCCACGTAAAAAGATTGTGTAAACACGACAGTGAAGTATTAAGGACTACATAAGTAAATCGTGTAGCAACCAGCGGAAGCAGGTTCTGAACGAGTTTAGTAAAACATCGAGTGTCTCCATAAATGAAAAATCCTTCAGTTAGTAACCGAAGGTACCAATAGTTAAGCTCATAACCTTAGTATTTGTTCAGTACTACAAATTCAGCCTGTATAGTAGCGATGCTTAACCCGCACTTATTTATTTACATTACGCTTATAGAACAGAAGTTCGTTCGTTTTATCCTGCTTGGACGGCTGCTTTTAGTTAATTAATCCACATCCATAATTCACCTCGAGTGCTAAGCATTCCTGCTCTTCTTCAGCTAGAGCTAGACGAGAATAGGTCTAAGTCAGTTTGAACTCTATTGCAATAGTTACATTCAAGATGAACTTTCGTGCCCGAAGCTAAGCACCCGGTTGTTTAGTTGTTCATTTTCGATCAGATTATTATTAACTGGGTCATGAGTAAAACCATTAGAGAATTGCAAATATATTGGATATCAACTACCCGGGTGGAGTTTGCACATCACTTCATGAAACTTTCATCTCAGGAAGAGTTGTGCAAAATAAATTGCCAGCCCTAAGCAACCCTTCTACTATTTATAATCCTATAAATTAGCTCCCATAAGTAATTTAGGCTAGTCAGAATCCTCAGCCATAAATCTAAAGAAATAAGAATTAATTTTTCCCTTTTACATTTTTTTTCTCTGTTAGTAATTTCCTTTTCTTCATACTTCTGTCATATTTTTCATCATCTTTTTCATCCAATTCAGCAGCAAGCACTTGCTGGTAGTATACCTTTGCCATGCTTTGTTTGTTTGCAGGGGAATCACTAAAATATGCTTACTAATTCAAAGAAACACTTTCTCCTCATTGAGACAGCCGGTTGGAGTTGATTTT
>JAQFZX010001609.1:0-27189 GCA_034682405.1 Hydroisotoma schaefferi | reverse complement strand
AAAGGGTAGAGCGATAGAATGAAATTACCAATACGATTCTATGAATACCATACTCATATATAATGTGTTGTTCAATTCCTACTGGCTAATCCACCTCTAGCATGTCATACCACCTTTTTTTTGTCGCCGGACCTCCAGTCCCTACGGACCTCCAGGCGCCGGACCTCCAGTCGCTGCGGACCACCAGCCGCTACGGACCCCGAGCCGCCGGACCTCCTGCCGTGGGACCTCCAGTCGCCGGACCCCGAGTCGCCGGACCTCCTGCCGTGGACCCCCAGATTACAGATAGACTGTAAAAATACGTTAATTTAAGCCTTCGATTTTTTTTAAAAACCTTTCTTATGAGTATGGATTGCAAAAATCTACCCTTAGCTGTGTTTCACGCAGAGTAAATAAATTTTAAAAAAATGAAAGGCAGTAGTATACTGTACTGTTGAGCTCCAGCTCACCTTACTGTTGCTCTACATCATTTACTTCAATAAATGACTTCAATAGTTATACTAAAGCTTTTAGCGTTATAAAACTATCAAATTTTATCGAATAAAAACAACTGTGCAAAACACAGCAGAGACGCCCATTGCTTTTTCCTTTACATACGTAGAGCTCAGTCTCATTAAGCCTGTAATTAAAACCCACCAATTAACCTAGGTACCTCGATCTACATCTACTCCACCTCCAAGAGTAGAGTGTGTGGGTGGACGTCTCATCAAATACGTTCTACCTGACATTTGAGACCTCATCGAAATTATAATTACAATATTCTCAAGACCCATTTATTCCTATTGGTGGTATGCACCAAATATTCAGTACTTTACTAATGATTCCTTCGAGAACAATCCTCAAGTAATAGATATAGTTCACTTTAAATTGACAGTAGTAAACCCGTTTCTTCATCTGTGGTTTGGTGCATTTGGAACATTCCGCAAACCCCATTCTTAAAGCTAAACTGTTAACATTTATAAATAGTAAGGAACAAAAGTTATGTAAAATAAGATAATGTACAGGAGGAGTCTCTTGTTTAAAGAACAAAGGAAAAGTTTCAAACTACTTGGCTTTACTTGTCTCTAATTATAATAGCCTCTTGGTTTCTTTTACTCTTTTAGCTAGGACTTCGGTAAAGTCAAGTTTGACTGTAATTCATACTTCAAAGCTGTTTGCATAATAACATAAACCTTCCTGAGGTTTTATCCCCTTAACTAAGTACTAATTGCTGTCATGTTATGTAATAAGTAAAGAATTAATAAGTAAAGAATTGATAGAGTTTACATTGGACGCAGGTTACATTGATGATAGAAAGACCACAGCATTGCTGGTGAGAATATTGATGCATTGGTTACCTAGAATTTAAAAGTTAACTTGTCGCTCCGTTTAAACCCGACAAGAATTCGCCGTGCTTTTTAACTCTGTAGTTAATTTATATATTCTGATTACCTACGGTAGTTGTATCTACTTTCCAGACAATAAAAATGAAAGTGGGGTAACTAAACCCCTTCATATTAGCAACGTCTTATGCCCAACGTACCGATTAGCTATTCAGTCCTGTAGTAACTATGATTAGTAAGTGTACCCACTACATTATACTACACTCTGTGTGAGTCTTATTACTCGTTAGTTGTTTTGTAGTGTGGCATATCTAGTACTACGATTGGAATTGGGTCGATTTAGCCAACATTTCCCATTAGCTGTCCACCAACTTTCTTTCCGGTTGTTGGAATGAATGGCATACTTTCTAACACTGAATTGACCGTCAACCGTCATCAGATTGGCTGGACGACAGTTCAGTTAGTTGCTTGAGCATTCCATGGATCGATCCTAGAAAGGTAGGAGAACTAGGCATTAATGTTTTCCTCTTTATTTACTAATCATACTACTTCTACTGCTACTACTACTACTACTACCAGCATTACTACTAATAACAATAAGTTGGTTTATACAAACAGAACACACACAGAACGCATATTTTTATCCTACTTGAAAGTCGAATTTAAAAAGACCATAGTTTAAATAGTTTATAATTTAACTATTGAAAAGTTGGTCCCAAAAGTAAAGCCAAAGATCCTTTCAGTTGTCAGTAGCATCCCCGTCTGATCCCTCTGCCTACTTTCTATCCAGTTTGATACTTTCATCTACGTTTACTATCCCTCCCTGCCTTCTTCTAACAAACTTCAGATCACTTAAGGCTTTTAGTTTTAACGAATCTAATCCACCAAGGCAGCCCAGACTCCTTGGAAGATCGGATGAGATGCATGAAAGGATCTGCATACAATAAAATTAGCCTAGTGAACTATACGGAACTTTTAAGGGAAGGGAAATCGAAATATATTCTCTTTGAAACTCCTTATCTCCTTTGAGTACGTCTGACTACGACTATAAACATGTCCTCAGCTACACTACGCTCTTAGTTCAACTTTCTACGCAAAAGTATTCCATCCTGCCTTAAATACTTGCAAAGCCTTGTTTATGGATTGCTTTGACCGCAAATCCCCGAATTAAAGCCACCCCTTAATAGAGCCTCCTTTTAGTCTAGTAGTAGTCTTAGCCCTATTAAACTGAATATTTAAATTGACCCTATCAGAATAGAATAGAAGGTCCAGGCTGTATTCTGATAAGATAGGATACCTGCCGCGGGGATGAAACCGAGATCCAGATTACAAGCTGGTTTCACTCTCTTCCTGTGTGGTTTAGCATTATATGCATAAGATCGAATCGGTTGATTTCACCACTTGATGTATGCATTACATTACACTACAGACAAAGCAATTTATGCGTATAGTTTATAGTAGGTTTGGTAGTGGAAATAGTGAGGATCCGCCCGAGTAGAAACTCCGATACATTTCTTAATCAATAAATCCGGGCATCCCAACCCAACCGAACTCAACATCGCTCTCACGGCGACGATACGATCACGATTACCATCATCATCATCCATCCATCCATTTGCTCCTTTCGATCCATCCGATCCTTCACTTCAATCCCTCTTTCTTTCTATAACTCTTTCTTTTTATTTTACCCGTTTTTTGCCAAACTTTTTTACCTTTGTCAACACTAAAGGGGCGACTACTGCATGGCTTCAACGATAAAGAAGATGAATTTACTGATTAACCATTCTTTATATTATTGTTTTTATATTCTAGATAATTACAAGAAAGTGCCATTTCGCATTTTTGTTTCAGTTTTTGGGAGTTTGGCTGTAATATTAAAAACCGTTCAACTGTGAGCCCAAACAGTAGATGAAATTATTCATGATAATTACATTCAATCGGACCATATTGCATTTTAAAATAATACTACATACGAAAACTACCGTATTTCCGGGTTAAACTCCTCTGGGAAAGTATTATTCCTATAAAAAAACTCGACAAGTCATGTACTTAGAGTAAAGTTGTGGAATTTTTATTTCAACATGAACTTACCGATGGAGGAACTACTAAAGCGAGAATAAAACCTGAAGTACTAAAAGGAATATGTGCCACTAATAAATTTGATAAAAAGCTGGACAAAAATCACAAGTAGTGGCTGACCTTATCCAATCTATAAACAGTACTCTACCTATAATGTATTTTACAACATCCTAACTAAGAATTCGAGATGGATGGGCATTTTCTACAAAAAGAAAGCTCCTGAATGCATAAAAAAAATCCACGAAATGAAGCTAGTATAGTTTTTGCTGCAAGGAGGATAGACGAGTTGATCTGGAGAGGTCTGACAAATTGCCTCGGTCCGGATGGGATCCGGACTCCCTCCGCGTGTCTCAAATTTATTCCCTATTCTCTTCACGGTTGGGATAAATAATCAGGGAAATTGGACCCATTTACATTTTAATGAGCTCTTGAGTAGACAGGCAGCCACCCGGCTGCACTTTCGCTGTAAATCGAAATCTAACTACTACTTTATACTGCGACAGTAACCCAAATAAGCTTGCAGTATTCTTGCATAATAAACGTCCAAGTAAATTCTTTCTCAGATTGTTTTCCTGCATTAAGTTAGTTTAAAGCTGCCGTTTCAGCACTGCTTGATGCTTTAGCTTTAGAATTAAATTTAAATTTAGAAATTTAGAAAATTTAGAATTTTACATGGGCTTAAACCGGTCAAGGGAAGAGATAGCAAAATAATCCATAGAATTTTTGAAATGTACGATAAATTTATGTTGCTAAACCCTGCAGAGTATTAAAAGAAGTTAGATTTTGAAATTAATGTAAATTCTTATCCATTGGTAAATGTCTTTTCTGCGATTTACCATTACTTTCTCATGATTTCTAACACTTTTTGGTCAAAGGCAAGCGTGTCTTTGCTATCACAAATGGCACATATGGTAACAAAATATACAAAAATATACAAAATGGTACAATAATTTGCATTCTAAATCCTGTCCTAACTTTTTTAGAGTGCTGCTACTTTTCATTAAAAAATAAACCGTTCTTCTAAACCGCTTCATCTGTATGCTAATTATCTACATAAAACATCAGTACAATAGCGTAATTTTGAATAAGAAAACATCGTCACTATTTTTGACCAATCCATTAAAATCCTTTTGTGGTTCCTTTCACCACCCCAAAATCTCCTGCCAACTGCTGACCTTTCTGTAAAACGAATCATGTCCCTTGGCGTCAACGACTTGACAAAAGGTTACAATTCCAGTAAGAACTCCTTAATTACAACTACCTCAAACCGGAAATTAGTATAATTCAATTCATACACACATAATGAACATGAATTCCCCATTAGTCAGCCAGTATTTCATAATCATCAGTAAACCACTTTCATACGAATAATAGATAGTCGGTACAAGGTGTCGCAAAGTAGAGAAACACATAAATCACTGAAAATACTTTCTCTACATCTTGTCACCCTCTAAAAAATATTATATAACTTTCTCCACATTTATTTTACACAAAAAACCTTAAGTGGATTTAGTTTACTGACGCACGGAAAGTTTCGCTCAATCAACGCATTGTCACTTGTCCCTTTTACACCCGTTCATTCTTGACTATCCTTCTTAAGCCAATAATAGTAACAGTAAAATAAATAACCGGCTCAAACTGGGAAATAAACTGCAACCATTTATATTTTTATACAAAAAAAAAGAAGAATTTCAAAAATATAAATACATCGAGAGACTCAATAAGCTTCAATGAAATTGTACATTAAATTCTACATCATTAAATTCTACATCATTTCTTGTTACTGTAAATTGTCGGTGATATAACTTACTGTTTTCTGTAGTTATCTCAATTATTTAAGAGTCTTTAGGAGATAAGTCTTCACCCTTACTTTATTTAACATTTTAAAACAAAATACAGCCTGAAAGTGCTACCTACAATAGTAAGTTCTGTGATTTACCCCCGTTTTATTGAGGGTTTAGAACAATCAATTTAAATCTGTTAACCAGTGGAATTTGTAGCAATTAATTATAGGATTTCTAATAAAATTAAATAAACTAGCACCCTTGCTATTCTACCCGGAACACGGAAAGATAGGGGAATTATCAAGGGGGAACCCGGGGTACTTTAATCAAGTAATTTATTTGCAATAATAAACTGTAACTAAATACTGCAGATATCCACTCTCCGATTTGAGAAAGTACATTTTGCCTCTACGTTTTCTTTTCATCTTTCACTTTCTCCATTTATTTAAAGATGATGGAAAACATAAAAGTGGTTGTACAATTTAACATGACAATAAAGCCCATTTAATGGTAGATTTTTTGAAATCGCTCCATTTCTAGAAATCTTGCATTTAATCAACCTTTCTATTGGAATACGTCTATAAATATAAAATTCGCTTAACCAGGGATTTGTTAGCATGTAGAAGGTATGGGAACCGTGCTGGGAGATGAAATGTTTAGAGTTTCGTGTTTTAATATACCTACTGTGTATTTCATGCCGAAATCATTAAACTTTTCCCTTGTCCTCTTCTGAAATACATAGTACGAGCCTAAAGGATATATTTAAGGATCCAAAAACTAAGTAGGCACTCATAGTATCCCTCAATATTTTTGCTTCGTGGATACTAGGATGATTTGTCTATGCTCAGTATTGTAGACTTGCATAATCAACCTTTCCAAATAAGTCCATATAATGAATAATTGCCTGCCAAATCACAATCCATACTTTCTCCCATTTATCTACTACTGCAATTAACACACACGCAAGCAACTAATCCAGTACAGCCAGTTTAATTGACTAGAATGAGCGGTAGTTAGTTGTTGGTGATATCAAGTTTTTAGTTGTCTTTAATTAAAGTACACTCAAAACAATAAATCAATAAGAAGCTAGAACAGAGAGATTAATAATCAATAAAACAAAATACGGTCCACAATTCCTCTTCATAGCCATACCTACTTTTTCCCAATTTAATGAATACTGAAAGCCTGTTTAACCAAGGCATGAAGGGTACATTCATGTCAAGATAAAAATAGACGAATCGAAGGATAAGTTTCTAAGTTTTTGTTTCAGGATTTATACAATTGAATTGATGGGATTACATATACTGGTTTCTTTAACTGACTGATACCTTTGCACTTTCATCATTACCTTTTGTATAATGTACTGGACCTTTCAGTAAACATGTCTATTTTCCTTTCCTATCTTATCTGTAAGTGATCAATGTGCCATTTATTTGTGCTATAATTTAAATCGGGTTAAGAAATGCTAATACAATGGAAACTGCGGACGGTTTTGAGTCATTTTATAACCTACGGAATTAATTTTATAATTAGGAATGGCTTATTTTTCTAGGTTTATATCATTTACTGCAGTTCTGTCGGTTTGTTTTTAAACGAACCACGAAACAATAGGTGGAATAAATTCAGTTATAAATGAAAAGGTTAACTCCCAGATTATTTACGGAGCATTGCATTTCTTGAATTTAATTAATATTTACTGGGATTTGTGAAGCATGTATGAAAATCGCGTGGGTGAAAGTTCTTATCATCCATAATACTTTCACGTACCATGTCACCTTTATGAAAGTTTAAATAAAGTTAGGATTAATACTGGATGACTTTAAAAACACCTAAACCTAGTTGACGTTGCATCTCCGGTTTTAATTTTAAATATTAAAAAAATAGTCAACTCGCTTAAATACAGGACGGAAGGGCGAGTTAAATTTTTAACATGGGAAAGTAGAGGGAAATGCACAAGTTCTACAATCTATAGGTAAAAGGTTTAAAGAAACGCAAATGTAATGCCAGCTTCAAATGCCAATTTTAACTTTGGAAAGGGAATAACGGTAGTGACAACGACAATCCAGTCATTTATCTCTTTATTTGTCATCTTTATTGCTTGCCCTTTAAAAAATAGGTAAAAAGAGAGTACACAATAGGGCAATAGGGTGTGGCTGGACTCTTTGCAGGTATCCCTCCAGTCACCAAGAGAAAGAGCACGGACATCCACTTATCCGCAGGACTCTTACCTTCCTTCAATACTCTTACGTTTTGTACGTAAAAGCCAAAAATAGCTTTACAAAAAAGAAGAAAAAAGAAGCGGCTTGAAGAAGGATTTTTTTTTGAAGAAAGAAATCTCTCTTTACCTTTCCCGTCTCTATTCCCGTCTTTACCTGCTATTTCGGATATTTTAAAACAAAATCTTACACTTCCCTTCCTTAATCTTCTTATATAAAGTAACAAACACTATAGATTGTTCTCTAAGATAGAAACTTCTCTTGGTATTAGTTACGTCCACACAAGAGTTGAAATGGGAAGGTTGCCTGAGGTGAGGGAAGGATCAATATTATTCTTGGAAAAGTTATGAATAGACTTTCTCCATTTTAAACCAGTTATTTTCCTTCAATGGAGTGATGTAATGTATTTCCCATATTCAATTTGAGTTACCGTATTTTCGGAAATTACTCCCCCCTCGAAAAAATCCCCCTACCCTTTCCATATTAAAAATTAAAACTCGCCCTATCTTCCCCATGTTAAAAGTTTTTTCAATTTCTGCTTTGAAAGTTAAATCCTCCGGGGGAGTAATTTCCGGAAATACGGTACCATAAATCCTCAGTTAGTAGTAGGACCGGTCATGAAGGTGGGTGGTTCTCTGGACAAATTTAAGGGTCCTTAAACGGAGCGTTGGGTAATTTTATACTATTAGGCCTCATCATAGATAGCCTGATTGAGTGAATAACGATTAAGAAACTTTCCAGTGGTGGTGTACTTTCTGCTGAGTGTAATACTTTGCATTTGACAGGCTATTTATAATCCCACTCTACATCTACCATATTAACATTTATAACATAATGATATAGCCTTAAGCTTCAACCCCGCATAAGCACAACTTTAGTTAAGTCGTCAATCTATTGTCATTCCTACCTGAAATCGTTTGAGTATATAAAGTGTTAACCAAAAGTTATGTTTACACGACAGCAGGCAGGATAAAAACCTACTAATACCAAGTATAATATCCCCAATGCAATGACGGAATAGGCTAGACCTTGCTTTTCCCAGATGCGTCATCCAGCGACTATTTATAGGAATAGGATGCTTGTCATAATTGTAACTGATAAATGAACAGTAAACGAAGATATTTATAGTCTCAAATGTATTTAACATTACCAGTTGTTGTCAGTACTAATTTATTTACACTTGGCATGAAAAAAGAAAGTTCCCGAGACCTTTAACATTTATCTATCTGTTCAAATACGTAGAACATGGTAAAGGTTACATTTATTTAGTACTTCTACTTTTCTAGGAGTAAGTTTCCTCAAACATGAGTTAAGTCTAGTGGAACTTTGTATCGTTTCTATTTAAAAAAAGTAGTTCTACAACTTCCCTTAAGTTGAGGTTGTCCTCGTGTTCTATTCTTAGAAACGTTCACTGCAGTCTTGACGTCAACGGAGGTAATAATACAAACCAATATACTTTCTCCTCGTTTTTAAGTTGATTCTATTATGAGAGCTCTTCCATCATTATTCAGCTATACAATCTATTACTCCCTTATTATTTATATCTACAACTTGGTAGTTTCTTGGTCATCCTTCATCCTGTCTTGAACGGTTGGATTGAGTATTGTTAACCTTACAGTAGTAGTTTTCCTTCCCCCAAGAACTATTTCTATTTACTCTGTAATTTTAGTAAATAAAAAGTAAGCAGAGATAAAAGAACTTTGTGAACGGAAGTTTGTGCTTTTAAGTCTGTCTTGCATTTTATTTTTTACACTTCGTAGTAATTCTTGTGACGTTTAATTTTAGTTATTGAAATAGCATTAATTCACAATCAGTCATCCATAATTTTTTGTAATCAATAATGTTAGAATTCAAATGGTAATATCTTTATTTTCGGTATCGGTAATTGAAAATTTAGTAGTACAAGAAATGACACAATGGATTCTTCAATTAAGCTAATATGAACAGCAGAACTATAATAGTATGAAAAAGTAGTTAGTGCTAGGTGCACCGTAGCATAGTATAGTGTAAAACTATATGAAGAACTAGCAATTAAAAATGCAATCGTATCAACAGCAAAGGTGTGCCTGAGTAAAAGTAATAGTAGTAGTAGTAGTAAAAGCAGTAGTAGTAGTGTAGTAGTAGAGGTAGTAGAAGTACTACTACTACTACTACTACTACTATTACTACTACTACTACTACTACTACTATTACTACTGCTACTACTAGTAGTAGTAGTAGTAGTAGAAACAATAGTAGTAGAAATAAACGTAATAGTACTATTTAGAACATAATGTAAACAAATCTATCGTATCCAAGCAGATCCCACACAGTTCCAAGTCTCTAACAAGCCTTCCTAGACGAGGACTGAGATGGAGCCAAGGTTAAATTACCTACACACGTGCAAATACTTTCTCTTGGCTGGATCTTTCCCCATCTCTCGTTACTTCATCCTAGATTATAGGTACTTTATATACTTAAGCAAGTGAAGCGTAACCGTTTGTTTGCAGTCCATGGTCCACCACCGTCAAACACAATCTACCCAGTATTTTTCCACCCTTATTTCCTCGCATTTCCAACTTAAACCTGTTCTCCTTAACTAAGTTTAACCAGACCTACTGTAAATCCCGGAAATGCTGTCGGGGCTATTATTTGAATTGGGAGTTATGATGATTAGTTTTAACATTTAGGCTATACTTACTACCATTTTGCCACTAGACAGCGTTTAATTCCCGGACATACGGTACGTATTATAAAAGAGGCAGCGAGAATGTATTTAGCCATTCAAAATCCCATAGAAGTAAAGGAGCCAACGCTTAACAGCGTAATCTATAGTCGTAGTAGCAGTAGTTGCCGTAGAAAAAGAACTGCTTGAGGGGATTTTACAATAATAATGAAGCCAAACTGGACATTACTTTCCTCTTTGCTGTGACGATCGGTCGTCATCCTTACTTTCTACTAGGAACTATACTACCTCTAGAGGTTAAGGGTGGGCAGACGACGGAGGTGATTCGTATTCCAATTGCGTAGTCAAGTCTCGGATGAGATTCCTTGAACTGTCCATATCTATCTCATATATTACTACAGCACTTCTTCTACTTATAAAAGACCGAAGAATACAAATACTCTATTTTTGCTATTATTCTTCACTCTTCAGTCAATTCAAAACTCACGAGGGTAAAGTTTATATGTAATTTCATCATTAAAATATTCTTCCAACCTTCAGTAGCCTAAAGAACTGGTTTAACCGAATACATCGATTTATTTTTGCCTCCTTAAATAGCCAGAAAATGCATGCGAAGGAGCTAAAAAAAGTCAATCGAGTCACGAAATATTCGGTAATAATCCTTTTTTTAATGTTTTACACAAAAACTTCTTAAAGATATTTTTGACACCGAGTAGGATCACACTAATTAGCTGGATTCGACCAAAGTTAAAAACCTTAGCCTAAGATATCCCTGTCATGATGTTAGCTGGAGACTTCCCTTGGTCATCTAGTTAAGGTAATCTTAAGTCACAAGAAGGAGAGACGGAAACGGTCGTTCCATAAGTTCTCACATCAGCCTCGGCTCTATCTACGTACAGAATTTAATTTCAAATAGCCAGACGTCTTAAACCTTGTCTTTCCCTGGCTCAAGAAGCTTGTTAGAAGTTGTACTTGCTCCCAACCTTTTATAAGGGATACTACTACAACTACTTATACTAAGAATCGTTAGTCCATCTCTTTTACTCAAAGTTTATTCCTCACTCAAGGGTTCCCCAGTGAATTTGGGTTGACCATTTCGTTTCTCGGTGTCCACACAACTTCTTTCTTTTTCTTGGTCCAGTTATCCACTTCAAGTATCTTCGGGCTTTAGTCTCTGAATTTTATTACAATTTCCTTCCAACCTTTCTTCTACCATAAGTCTAAATAACCTCTACATCCGTACAGTTCTTACTTACGTTTTTACTTTATTAGTACGTTTAAGAGTAGAAATGTCCAAGGTTTCGTTTTCTAATATCATTTCTTTCTTTACCTGGAAAACGTAATCACCTACCTTTCTATTACACTCTCATTACCAACGGCAGTAAACAACTTTCCTGGTATAAAGAGCTGTAGAAAATGGATAGAAGTCGGGGAATATTACGGGTTATGTTTTTATTGGGAGGTATTATTATTATAAGCATATCTTCTTCACTGCCCTAAACTTCAACTCTTCTAAAAACTTTGCATCTATCACGATGGAATAAATAATTCTTTAAAAGAATTAAATGAAGCTGATGTCAAGAGAGAGAAATTTGTTATTTTTGTCTTCAAAACATAAAAGATTAAATTATAAAAAGCCATAGATATAGTTTAAAATGTGTTTTGAATATTTATAATAGGCATAGCGTTTATTTTTCATCGATGGCACTGCCATTTCTAGGGAGCCATGAAATGAATATTGGGCAAATATCCAGAAAACTTGGTTAGCCTCCCTCCCATTTCTTTACGCGTTTAACGTCCAAGCTGAATTTAAACCTGCATTACCGTACAAACTATAATTTACCTACTATACGTTTCATGAATATATAATGTACTACTCCTTCTACTGCTACATGTGCTTTTACTGCTACTACTACTGTTTCTGCCGCTACGTCTACGTCTACTTCTACTTCTACTTCTACTGTTACTACCCCCAAGAATTGGGACCCCAATAGTACCACTAAACCGTCTAAGTAAAAAAGAGTAACGCTTTGAAGGAACTGCTTTGAAGTAAAAAAGAGAGTAAAAGGCCTCGGCCCCTCCCGCCTATAATAATAAATTACAATGACAATGGACACGGGCTGTTTGTAATGTAATGATCAGCCAAAGTAGACTTTAAAAGGCTTTAGTACTATTCTACCTACCAACTTTCTCCGACTACTACTGCTTGCCAGCTCGAACCTCATAACTTCAATAGGGCTATAAAATTCAGCTTAAACCTCGTTTAAATACGGAGGATGTAAATAATTTTGCTGCGTATAAATATATATCTAATATACCCAACTCCATAAACCATCCGGAGGGGTGTGGTTGTAAAATACTGCAAACTGCAATGCAATATGATGGGGTATGCGGTGTGGCAAAACTGAACTAGAAAAGGGATTGATTACAGACAGAGGCTGGCCGACAGCCCCCACTCCCCGGTAATATTCCCCCCTCGTAACCTCCTGTGACAAAATCATTTTGATACACTTTAGGAACATATGGCATTATCCCTTTATTTCTACCACCATATACCTCGTATCATTAACACCCATTCCTTCAAGAAAGTTTTGACCCCTAATGATAAAGCTCAACCTTTCAACCACCGATTGTGAGAATTCTAAAAGGGGAAACATATTGGCCCTATAATAGCCCATAAATAATTCCTCAGGCAGAGGTTGGTTTAAAAAAGTACTAAATTACAGTTATTTATAGATAAAAGTTAAGTTCTGCAGCTAAACGATCTAAACAGCCTGCCCTTTTTAGATTCAAACAGATTTCATAATCAGATTGGAGAAAGCATCAGTCAACCAATATAACATAGAATGGTAATGTAATAACGATCAGCTATAGTAGGTAGTGGCGGTGGCAATAGCGTCATAATTTACACACGGGGGGAGGACTCAAAGTGTCAAAATGGGAACTTGATTATGACATGTTACCACCTAAGATTTATTAGACACTGAGCATATTAGCCGTAGTAGCGTGTGTACTATTCCACTGTCCTTCTACGCATAGAATTACACTACATTTAATTTAGTACAAGGTAGAATTTCAGAGTTTAAAAACTACTTTCTACATTTATTTATGCAAAAGAATTGTACCAAATATATGTCGAATTTACTGTCGTACGTTTGATTAATTTAATACATTAAAAACCCTCAGAAATTGAAATCTGCCAATGTATATGCGACAACATAATGTGGGACACTATAATCTAAATCTGTGTGTTGTACAGTGTACCCTCGAAATACAACCCCGGCTGGTATTTAATTTTTGGAGGTTTTATGGCCAGCTTCAACATTCAATAGGGCGAACAATACTAATTTGAGGATTCTAAAGCGGCTACTATTCTAGAGGGATCTTAATAGAGCAGTTTGGATCCACTAGAAATTAGAAAGTTCCTTTTTTCCCCTTGTCATTCAATCCATCCAACAAGCACAGCTAAAAGGCAGTTCTGTAGGAAAGGTATACTTACAGAGAGACGGAGGATTGAGCCACCCAAATTTTTTATGACTACTAGACTGTTCTTTTCGATAGAATTTGTTTCTTAGCTTGCATAGTATCTATTAATTTCGCATTTTTTTATATGGATAAAGCCAGTTATTTATTCATTCCTACGCCCACACTATATCATTAAAGCTCGATCCTAGCTAATACTTTGCATAGTGCTTGCACAATATAACTGTTAACGGTTCGTTTAAGACTTTTCAAAGAAAGTCTTCGATAGAGCCGAAAGTTAGGCCCAATAAAAGTTCCTTCACGAAAGTTCCTCGTTATCCTTACTGCATTCGTCTTACAGATACATTTATATATTTTGTACATAGATTATAGATAAGCATCGTTACTTTAAAATGTGAATTTCATAACCTTAAAAAGTTAACTTATCTTTTCATTGGAAGATTGAAATTTTACTTCTAATGGAGCTTGGAAACATCATCGTGTCCAAATTTCACACAATGTATTATAATGATAAATAAGTATTACATTTATCAATCCAATACCTCAATTAAATTATGTACACTACAAGTAAAGTTAAAGGAATGTTTTTTAAATGTTTGACTTGCATAAAAAAAAGTGACAGCATGGATGTGATGAGCTATAGGATTAGTAAGCTATCTTTAAAGCAATAGAAGTAGAAAGAACTTAGAACCTTATTGTTAAATGGAATCCAAATGGCCCGGAAAGGAAGTAAAGGTGGCTATAAATGGGACCAAATAGGCTTCAATTTTCTGTTTTTTTGGCACACTAAAACTCAGGTGCGTTTTTGCGTAGCAATCATTCGATATCGGGTTAGCATTTCCACCAAATAATTACTAAGAAAGTTTAAGAAGTTCTCAATGTTATTACTTTCCTTCCTCCATAGTCGGCAGGTTTTAGTAGGAAGTGTGCGTTTTTAGAAAGCAAAACTAGTTAAAAGACTACAAATGAAATAACAAATTTGTAAGTTGTAAAAGACAACTAAAAAACAAAAATGGTCATTAGCCGTTTTTACTTTTTTATTGCTTTCCCAGTAAAAAGTATAATTGCAATTTGTAAAATACCGACATTTTTCTTAAATAAACTTGTGCAACTCTTGCAGACACCAGACTATCGATTTGTGTCCTTTTACTTGTTAATTTTTTCACGAATATAAAAAAAACTCTAATGATACTTATCATTGCTACTAAACTGCAATCATCGGCAATTCGGTTTGGGTTGGTCGTAGTCAGATTACTGAGTGTAAGATGGAGGTTAGAAAAACTAAAGTTGCACAGTTTCTGACCAATTCCATTCCATGTCGCCAAAAATCAAATCTTTCATTGTTTTTTACGAGGCTGGACAGGAAACAATGAAGTTTAACAAGTCCATTGACCAATATCAAATACTACTACTAGTGCTATTATTACTGCTACTGCTACAACAAAACTATTTGAAAAACTTCTTCATGTTTTTCTTACTGCTAGTTCCTAGTAAAATTACTCAACTGCCTTAAAATGCACGGTAATCAGTAAATACCAGGGAAGTACAGCGTAATCGTAATCGGCAGTACCCAAAAACATAACATAAACTACTGGAATTTCCCTATGTTGGCTTTCCCCGCAGGAGGATATCATAAAATCTGAGTTTGACACTCGAAGACAAGGGTGATTTATTAGTTCACCTGAAAAAAGTAAAATATTACGTTTATCTCCCTACGGCATCGCTCTTGGCGTCAATCATCCAGAATGATTTAAATTGCTTGATTTGTCACGATTCTAATGAAATAAACTTTCTCATTTCCTGTCACCATTCCTCTACAGTTTGCTAGCAGTAAAAATAGTTCTACAAACTTCTTACTTTGTTTCCGCTGGTTGGTTTCAATTGGTATTGATGCAGGTAAGAATGAAGCTAAGGCTGCAAAAATGTACGAGTTCCCTTCAATTCAAAATATCTTATGTCCAATTAAACGGTTTCCAATTATGCCCTAAATAACCATATTAGTAGTAGTTTTTATTTGGTAAAACAAGTCTGAGAAGAACTTTCAGTGAAAGTGAGTTTCGTTGGCATTTAAGTTTAGGAATTGTTACGGAATTGACTTTCCTTTACCATTGTAACATTATTTTGTGTGTGGCTGCCATGAAAGTGAAGATTGTTGTTCGTACAGGGCTAAATTGTAGGTCGTGTGCAATTAGGATTTCCTTTTTGTGTCAAAACACGTAGACCAGACGGCCCCCTAGTTCTTATCGCATGGCATATTGGAACGGGCAGCTACAAAGCGTCTTCAATATAATACAATGTATAATCACCACGTAAAAGTTGAAGTATTAGAGTTACAAACTAAACTACTATAAAGATCCAAACTATTAAGCTACAAAGTCCAGCGTATCTAAATAAAACTAGGGCACATCCACTACACAAAGCAATAACTAACATTCCATATCACTACTACTACTGCTGCTACTACTACTACTACTACTACTCCCAATACTACTACTACTACTACTACCAGTACTACTGCTACCATTACTACTACTACTACTACTACTGCTGCTACTACTACTACTACTACTACTACTACTAATACTGCTACGATAACTTCTAAAACTACTACTGCTACATGTAAGTAAGATAGAAAAACTCCAGAAAACCTTGCCTTGGTCCCTTTCGTGCTAAATAGTACTTAACTGAATAACTTTCTCCTTCATTTTACACACCAGCCAAGCATGCACTCTCACTTCTACCCATACCCAATATATCAACTCGTGTGTATTTATGCTTCCAAACAGACGGGATTAACTATACACGCATACGGCTTAAATAACACTACAAAATAAACCAAGCCTATATAACCTGTGTCTCTAAATCCTCTACAATATTCCCTTTTAATCTCGTAAAACATTAAAGTAAGGATGCTGACGTGTAGAAATGAAGTAAAAGCCACAAAGATTGCGGCTTTAAAACGAGATAAAGAGCCATTGCGACCTTTAAACTAGGTAGTACGGTAACGAATTAAACTAACTATAACTCTTGAGAAATAGATAGGCAGCGGCAGGTCGGTAGAAAGGTGCTTTAGGTAGACTGCCAAAACAACCAACTTGTGATTTTACAACCTATTAAATCATCCATATAAAATATTTATAGGTCATTTGAAGGCAGGTGAACTCCCTAAATAAGACTTATAAAGATTTATTTTATCATTGGTTTACCACTAGTTAGTTTAACTTTATGGACTAATACCACTACTACTGCTAGTATTTCTGGCATCAAAGTATAAATTAACGGAATTTAACACCCTACGATATTCCTTGCCAACTAGCGTGCATGATTTTAATTAATGTACCATACTAAATTCTGTCTTACCCTGGAGTTCCTTTCGTACTTCCTGTTTTGTAGCAGTTACTTTCTGCGGATCCATGTTGTTTTCTAGACAGTTACGCTAAGCTTGGCTCGGTAATTGTTCTAGTTGGTGGAAAGTTCATTATTAAAATGTGTGTAATTTTTCAAAAGTTGACAGTTATTAAAGTCAGCTATGATGTTTAAACGTTACGAGTCGTCGACGACTGTTTTTAGTTAAATCGCTGAGATTTGAGAAATTACAACACGCCTTCTTGAAAAAGTTATATTAGTTTAACCTAACATTTTAGCTTGACCTGTACTTCTTGTTGTTATTATTTATATGCATTATTAATTTGTTGTTTTTTCTATTACCTTTACTACTACTACTACTTCCAACTTTCACCACAAGTACTATACCTAATACTAACTAGTGCTACTGCTGATACTACTAGCACTATTTCTATTACTATTACTACAACAAACCTCAACTTAGATTCAACTTCAATTGATAACATTTACGATTGTAAATAAATTATACCACTCCCTGTTAAGTTTCCATTTACTAAAGTAAACAAGATAAACCAGGAGTTACGTCTCATAACAAGTTTAGCCTTTTTTGGCTAGAAGAGCTTGTATTTATATTATTCGTGGACGGAAACAATATTTTTCCGATAAGAATCAATCGATTTCATTTACTTTTGATTCCATCCCTCCATCCCGTCCTTTATTATTTTATTTGCACGCATACACATTGTAAAAGCAAAAAAGCTCAGTAGTTTTCTAAATGTATAAATCTAAAGTAACCAGCAACGGTAAAAACAAACGGTTGATAGTTTATAGTCACCATCAAATCAGCAAACCAAGGTTGTCTACTCCGTTTTGTCCTACTTTTGATTATGTTTGGGATGTCCTAGTTAAATTGGTGCTGAATGAGTTCCCTTTTACAAAACCTCCGATTATTAAGTCATATCTGCTGCTACAACTTTTACCTCAAATTTAGGAACTTCATCAATTGACAATAACTTTACAAATACCACTACTTTTACACCTACAACTACAACGACCATTTTGGTTGGAAAAAGATACATTAATTGTTATTTGTTAAGTAAAGTAAGGGGCCATATGCCATTGAAGTCCAGAAAGTTGTGTGTACAGAGAAAAGTATGAATTAAACACGAATCTCGAACAATATTTTATTTAAGCTTCTTTTTCAAAAGCCGTCACTAAAATTGTTCCCCTTGCTGTCCTTTAACTAGCGGACTAAACTTTTGATCAGCATTTTCTGGCATAGATAAAAAATATTTTATAAAAGAAAATTGCTTAAAAGTATATTATACTTTGATTCGATTAAACTTTTAAACTTATCTAAAAATAAATGACAAATGCCATTTAAAAGACTATTAAATCAATTGGAAAGAACAACAAATAACAATACTATACAAAGTTACTGTAAAATTAGGCTAAAATCTCGCTCCAACGTGCCTCTTTCCTGCAGTAATAATGATAAAGATTGAGAAAGTCCTTCCAAGAAAACGTGCATGCCGAACTAACCACGCTCGCCTAATGTTACACAACTGCCACTACTCCTGCTAGTATTTAGACGACCACTATTGCTACCTTTTCCTATTATTTATGTCCTGATTATAAACAAGAACACATGCATCAACGTATATAAAAATTGCTATCTCTACTCCAAAGAAAGCAAAAATAAGCTGGCGGATGTCTAGCTCCTCTCGTTATTTTATGCCTCGTCATAATCTCCATACATTCTAAATGTATAGAATAGAATGTCTTACTGAAGAAAGCTTTTTGAAAAAAAGTTCATACGGATATCAGGTGGAGAAAGGTGCTAGCTGTAGTAGCTGCACTAGTGAATGTACAAGCAGAAAGTTACTTTAATAAGTTCCGTTTAGCATCCTACCTTGCACCTGCTCAACCTCATCTCATTAGTACAAGAAACATGCATACAGGATTTATTTCTAAGCCGCATCTTTCTAACCAAGGCAAGGTACTATATTACTCTTTAGTCCAAGCCATAGCGGTAACTGGAGCTAAGGTAGGTTTAATATCTCGTGGTAGTGCCACTGCTGATAATGTCTAATCCCATAATTTCCGACAGGATCCGACCCTCTGTTAGCGGGTTTATTAGGTCCAGCCCACCCTGCTTGCTCTGTCTGGGTAACTTACTTTCTCCACTATACTTTCTCTCCATACCCTTGCCCGGGTAAGACAAAAATCCCGAGACTCGGCCCGTTCCCCGTTGTCATCTCGGTTATCAAACCATCCAACAGTAGCACCACACTTGGAGAAAGTTTTTCAAACTCGCAGGCTTGCATTATTGCCATATGCATTAGGCAAAACCAACTCTAAAAACGCAGCACTAGTTGTAGTAGTAGTGGTAGTAGTAGTATTAATAGTGGTAGTGGTAGTAGTAGTAGTAATAGTAGTAGTAGTAGTATAAGTAGTAATAGTAGTAGTAGTGGTAGTAGTAGTAGTAGCAGTAGTAGTAGAAGTAGTAATAGTAGTAGTAGTAATAGTAGTAGCAGTAGTAGTAATAGTAGTAATAGTAGTAGTAGTAGTGGTAGTAGTAGTAGTAGTAAGTAATAGTAGTAATAGTAGTAGTAGTAGTAGTAGAAGTGAGATGAAAGGTTGATATTATAGAAGACAGGAGAAAAGTGCGGGTCGGGATGGCCGGTCGTGATCGATTGTGCAATGTTTCACGATCTTTTACCCACTTTTGCCAAATTTTAGTCAAACCAGCAAAACCTAACCCACTATCTTACTTCCTCTCCCTTATAAACCTAAGTAAGCAAAGTTACCTAGATTATTCCTCAGATTGATGGATATCAGGTGGAAAAAGGAGGTGAAAAAAAACCAAAAAATTTAATAAAACTGAGAACAATCATAATTGTTTTGTACAGATGGATGTTACATTTTTCACATGAATATTAACTAGCAACTGAAAGATACTTTGGGATTTTAAAAACCTAATACAATTTTAATTTTTTAAACGTCAGAAAAAGGATACACCTGAGCCTGAGATATTTAATTTTATTTAACTCATGCAAAAAGGGAATCATCGCCTTCAAGGTAACAAATGTTCAGTCTCCAAAAATAATAACTTCTATTTAAATCATGAAATGTTAGTAAATCTTGCTTATAAATCCCTGAAAACAGTCCCAACCTTCTTCCAGCCAACCTGTCCCAGCAATATAATCATGAAATACTTCTACTTCCAGTAAACGATATTTTCAATATCTGGTATCTGGTTAGGAAAACAATAAAGCTTGTAATGAGAAATAAAATAGTAATTTGCCCTAATAATGCCTTTAAAAGATATTTCCCATTAAATAATTTGTTTTCTTTATAGATTCTTCTCAGTAAATGCCAAGATTCTGTCCTACGTTCATTTCCTATTCATGCGTGTAGTCAAAGTAGTTATAGTTGCGTTGCGTTCCATTCAAGTGACCTTGTCGAAGGAAATAAAATTGAATTCCGTGAATAGTTAGCAGAACTCACGACAAAACCTTATTTAGGCCTGCCTGGAGTTTTCCTTTCCTAATCTTAACCTCATTCTTAAATCATGCCGTGTTCCATCAGAATAACATGTATTAGTACTTACTACAGCTACATGTTCTTATTCTGCTTCTGTGAAACCACTTACTTTTTACTTTCTCGAGTAAACGTCAAAATACGCAGCTAGACTAGCTTTAAACAGAAAACAAAAGTAAACATGGCAAAAAAGATGATTGAATACAAACAATTTATAACTAAAACTATACCAGTAGAAGGGATGCCGAAAAATATATTTTACAGTAAAACATCTTGAAAAATGTCAGAGAAAATGGGAGTCTAAAATAGGAATTCAAGTACCCTAGTGACAAAGGCTTTCAAAGTTAACTGTTTGGCTTGTTCGGGGAATATCATTGACAAGGACACTGCTAGTAATGTGTTTTTTGTCTGTATTTATGAAAATATCTTACAATACATCATTATTTACGAGATGAGATTTTTAAATTTTGAATAAACAAATGGGAAGATGTTTATTTTGACCTTTTTTGTAGATTAAATGATCTTAAAATTAGAGGTTTAGTTAACAAAGAACAATAAATTCGTCACTCAGAGTTATAATCGCTGCATATTTCTTAACTTTTAACAAAGAGTTAAATACTCAGCTAAAAGTTTAATTGCCTCGTCCCTTTACCCATTTCTCTCCCAAGCTTATCTCTTTCTCAGTATTATGCAAGTTTTACTCTCTCTTTCTCTTCGCCTAAACTACTATTCCACTCTTTGGTTCCACTTCCGTGTTTTTAAACCATTAAAAATGTATAAACTCCCCATTTGAATAACTCAAACTCTATTGGGAGCTTAGGAAGGGATGGATGCAGAGATGAAACTGAATAGAACTGGGACTGGGAATACAGAACTTAAACGAAATACAATAGGATGGCCTGGGCACTTATTCAAATGTATGGAGTTTATATTTCTTCGGCTCTCATATTTTTCTCCGACTCTCCCTACCAACTCTAAACTGCAATATTATCACATTTTTCATTGTAATATGTTTTTTTACAGCATAACTTATTTTTACGGCGTAGTAAATTTTAAAACCTATACTTTTACTACTATTACCACTACTACGAAGTGGACTGCTGCTATTACTAGGACCACGACTGTTGCCACTATTATGTATTACTTACTACCACTGCTATTTATTACTACTACTACTACTACTACTACTACTACTACTGCTACACTACTACTTACTACTACTGCTACAACTACTACAACTACTACTTCTACTACTACTACTTCTACTACTACTACTGCTACTACTACTACTACTAATACTACTACTACTACTACTACTACTACTACTACTACTACTATTACTACGAAACTGATTTGTGAGTATGAGTGTGAGATAATTAAATAAATAATTATGCAGAAAGCTTAAAGGGAAAAGCATACAATGTCGAAAACAATTCCACCCAAACATGCTTTCTTCAATCTTTCAAAAGAAATAAAAAATTAATGCAAGAAATGCACACAGTAAATACTGATATATTAATAATTTATTATCAATGCACATCATTTCCTAATCGTTTTAAAAAGAAGCTTTATTATAATTCCTTTTATGAAAACTAGCATGTTAAAAGGAAGAAGAAAGGATGCTGTGATACTATAAAATATTGAAAAGTAGAGACTAGCGACAAGCATGCTGGATCTCGATGCGCATAAACATTCATCCTCACATAAAATAGAATTTTCAGGCGAGAAACAACTCCTGTAGTAATACTCATGAAGTTCAATTCAACGCAGCACTTCAAAATGATCCCTGCAAAGCAGGTATTAGAAACGTGAAGCAAAACGAATGGAGCCTAATGTGTGTAAAAAATAAATAGGGAAGGGCCAGCTATAAGTTACAATTTTAGATTCTTCCAAAAGTTTCCCCTTGTACCTCTACCTCTTCCTTTTACGTTATTATATGGTATTTATTTCCAGACAAAGACTCCAGACGCTTTTATAATAAAGGTAATGCAATATTTAACGGTCCTATGGTCGCAATTGCTTCAACTTGGTAATACTTGCTACTTATATCTGCTACTACTGCTACCAATTCCACTACTACAATTTTTACGTCTGTGTATAGCTACATACTATAAATAAACTCTAGTGTTGGGAAAAGTCCTCGGAGAAACAAAATAAAATATTTAAAAAGCAAACCCAGCAGCTTTTGATCCTATGAAAACGACTAGAATGAGATAGAGAGGTTGATTTGGGCTCTTATAGAATTCCGCATTAAGCTTTACCTCCGAATCTTGTACAGTCAGTAATGTAACATCGTATTATGACACAGAAACTGTACGCAAGTTAAGACAGCGTAGCTTGTGTATTTAGTTACTTTAAATGAGTTCGAGTGGAGCGTGGCAGCGTAGCGTAACGTAAAAAGTAATGAAATGTAACGCAAAGTAACGAACCAAGAGACTGCGGAAAAATATGCTGGGAACTTTCCCATAGATAAATACACGAATAAGATAGCTACATCCTCCTTCCCTTACTTATACGTTTTACAACATACAGAAAGTATTTGGAAGGGAAAGTTCTCCGGGGTGCGACACAATTAACAGACTCCGTTGCGTGAATTTAGCTATTTTAGTTTATAACGTCTTCATTATAAAGGACATGATTGGGAATAAATGCTATTCGTCTGCACTTCAGAGTACAATAAAAATAATCTGGATATTGCGGCGTTGAAACAATAGATCATCGCCTTCGATAATTAATGACATTTTCACGTTTTATTTACTCCAAAACAGAAAGATGAAATCCCTAATACTAAATTATGCTAAGAGAATTCGAAATCAAGAAGTACGAGCTATAAATAGCTAATGAAACAACATGAAGACGTTATTAATCGCATAAAAACAAGCTTAATTCATGTTTCTGTTATTGCTGCTCGATATCCGCATTAGTAAATCAATTAACTTTGATATCCGATGCGATTGCAATTTACATGACTGTTTTTGTTCTATTTGTTCCACAGTTCACCACTAGCGAAAGCCGCTTGAGATGAGCAATGTGTCTTCGAAATCGGTACTTCATCGGCCTTGTCCAGCTGCTGGTTCTTACCTGTTCAACCGTAGTTGTCCGGCAGTCAGATGCTTCAAAGAGATACGATGACGATGACGACAGTCTCCTTGTAGAAACAACTGCAGGTAGCCCACAGCATTATATACCAATAACATTAATCTATAATCTGAAATAAAGCAGTGCATCTAGAAACTGACACACCGTGGTTTTTGTAGTGGAAATAACATTATAGGTACCTTTGTTTGTGTTCCATTTCATTGAATTTATTCAGGTTTGTATCAGATTGGCAAAGAAAGCTTTATTAGAAATACTTGGTTAACTTTTATTGTAAAGTAGAAAAAAGTCTGATATAACTTTTAGCCAGGGGAATTAAAAAGTAAAATACGCCAGTTCATGACCATATATTTGACCATTGCATTGTCTAAGTCCCAACGCGTTGCAACACTCATAGACATAAATCCACCCTGCCTCTTTACTTTCTCCGTTCATGCAATATAATTCCCCACCCCCTGAATTATGACATTTATAATATTCCAGGATGGGTGAGAGGATACGTGGACACGGCGACGACGGAAGAAAGACAAGAGACGAACTGTTGGTTTGGGATTCCATACGCGGAGCCGCCAATAGACCACTGGCGATTTCGTCACCCGCGGCCCATTAAGAAATGGAAGGGAGTGAAGGACACTCGGGAACTCCCTAACTCATGTGTACAAATCATTGACACCGTCTTCCCCAACTTCACCGGTGCCCAAATGTGGAATCCAAACACTCCACTTTCTGAGGACTGCCTCTATCTCAATGTCGTCGCACCCAGGTACACCCCCGAAAAAAAAACCACACCTCCCCCTGATTAACCCAGTAAACCCATTTATGAAGTGAAACGTCTCAGACTTTGTTTAACTTTCCAAGATACGAGTTGTTGGCCAAAATTAATGATATTTTGACCCTTCATTTCTAAAGAATTAATGTAGCGCATCTATCCCTCTCGTTGATGAGGTATTCTTGTCCTATACAAAATTTGCATCATCAACATAATACGTTAAGGAACTTAGTGAATCTTTTGAAATTGCAACCTAACAATTAATTGGCATATTATCCGTAAGCTTTTTAAAAGTTTATTCATATTGTTTCTCTACTTTATTATCCCACTAAAACCCTCCAAAGTAATGAAACTAACGACATCATTATCGAGAAGCGGATACTTAATAAAGGCCTTTTGGTCCAATCTTAACTCAATGCCTTTATAAAGTGTCTGAAACTGTTTGCATTAAACTTAGCGAACTTGTAGCATACTTTTTCTTAGTATTACTTACTTTCTGGATTTCGTAAGCACTTACTTTTTTATTTTTCAGCATAAAAATCTTTCGCATTAGGTTAAAGCTGTAAAAAAAAGCACTAAACACTCCCTCCATTGATACATTCTTATATTGCTGTATTCCAAAAACCATGCAAAATAAAACGAGCCAGAACGAAATCTACTACGGCCAATCATAGTTACACCGGAACGTTACAGTTCCTCACCTTCGTTCTTTCTTGCACAGTTTCTGCAGTGTCAATTTTGTAAATCTATGTACCAGTAAACTCAGAATACTTTATCGTATGTTAGATGCAATGCTTACCGTTGCAATCAGTTTACGCCACCTTACGAAGTTGTAAATAGGAACTACCCTTAAGAGCGTCTTGTTAGCTGTAGCGTGTAGCAGGAGTAGTTTTCCTTGGTAAATAAACAGGGGACTCATAGTGTGTACGACAGAAAATGAAATTAAGGAAGGTAGCTGAAGCAATAAGAAATCAGAATCATGCATTATCCTTCGTTGTACCGAGCCTCGCTCTAGAACGTTAAGTAAACCAAATGAACGTAACAAACATTCGTTGGACCGTTTTATCCCAAGAGTATGTACAGAAATCAGAATCACAGTAGACGAGTTTTTTCTTCTACGGAAGTGCCTAAAGTGGATTTAGTGGGCATGGAAGAAAGTAAATGGGATAATAAAAACTACCTAAATAGACTGTTATCCTTCCGTTATTTTTTTTCACCAAGTAATAGCAAACCCCTTCCCCCGTATTTTATAGGATTCCTTACCAACCAGCTTTGTACATCTACTACTACTACTAACTACTGCAAGCATCAAAGTACCGTATTTCTCTCAATTACAACCGCATTAGAATTCCAATTTTATACTGTAATTCAGCCAGAAAACCCCTAAAAATTTAGTTAATAACCCGGGCTGTTTTTTGAGGATGTATGGTAGGTATAGTATTTGGTATATCTTTCATTAAGAACTGGAGGTTAGTATTTCTATTCCTCGCTGGAGACTGAAGCATTTCTCAAGTACATAGATTGATAAGCAGTCTCGTCTAGATTTTACTGTAGGTTTCTGGAGCACAAGGAAAACAAAGCAATTCTCTACGACTCCCAAATGAATTTTACTCATTTTTTACACAGATCCCGAAAGGAATGAGGAAAATAGGTTTTGGCGAGAAAATGAAATGATTTTCTGGATATAAAACTCCATCTTTTTCGTTGCTCAATCTAACGTACGGTTGTAAGCAGAAGAGGGCTAATGGTAACGGTATTTTCGGATGTATCCCTGTAGCAGAAATTACCCACGTGCATCAGCATTCCATTGTTTTCATATGAGCAAGCTTACAAATTAAATGCAGGGTCCAATATTATATCTAAACGGACAAATCAAGAGTACTTAAGTATAGAAAAACTCACATGTTTTGTAATTCTACTCTAAATGTCTCCAGCAAATGGTTAAAATAAATATACAGAATTACAGTATATCAGAAACGGAACGAAAGCAATCATTTGTGATGCAAATTAGTAGTTTCTTACTGTTTTTAATATTCCTTTTTAAACTTCAAAGTACGAAGAATTAGGGATATTCATCCATTTTAAAACTTTACAGTTTTGAGTGCTCCAAAGTGCAAGACTTACGATGATCGTGAAATAATGGGGAAAGTTACCTTTCTAATGAGAACATAATTGATTTTGTATGCTATTTTTAGACGACGTGATCGTAGTAAGAAGCTGGCAGTGATGGTCTGGGTGTACGGGGGTGGTTTTTATTCCGGGACATCCACGCTGGACGTGTATGATCACCGGACGCTGGCAGTGACGGAGAATGTTTTGGTGGCCTCAATGCAGTACAGGGTGGCCTCGTTGGGTTTCCTCTACTTCGGCACCCCCGACGTGCCCGGGAATGCCGGAATGTTCGACCAACTCATGGCACTTCGCTTTATTAAGGATAATATCGAGCGGTTTGGCGGAGACGCTGAGAACATCACGCTGTTCGGCGAAAGCGCTGGAGCTGTCTCTGTCTCCCTCCATCTCCTTTCACCACTCAGTCGAACTTATTACAACCGGGCGATTCTCCAGTCCGGCAGTCCCACTGCTGAGTGGGCCATCATCCCACGTAAAGAATCCATCCTCAGGGGTCTTCGTCTCGCTGAGGCTGTCAACTGCCCCCATGATGAAAACAAGTAGGAGACCAATTGATTTTCCAGTTCATAAAAAACATTTTACATTTCCTATAGTTTCAAAAAAGCGTCTTTTTTTACTTCCTACCGTTTGCATGAAGGGTTGTATACACTCCCTACCGTTTTCATGAAGGGTTGTATACTTCCTACCGTTTGCATGAAGGGTTGTATACTTCCTACCGTTTTCATGAAGGGTTGTATACGTCCTACCGTTTGCATGA